>ML435101.1:0-61497 GCA_005239525.1 Nicotiana knightiana | reverse complement strand
TTTAAATACTGCAATATTTTCTCATGATCCTCACTAACTTGGCTACCTTTTATTTTTGTTTTTGGTTCGTGCATTCTGACATCATCATCATATGACACAAGGTCCAAGGGCCCTCCATCCCTTCCTCCTCCTAGTCCACCTAAAGGCAACGGCAAAGGCAAAATCGAATATTTGAGCAACATTAGACAAGAAAACACAATGACAGCTGAACGAACAGAAGCCACTGAAAATCAAGGCACTCAAGCTCAGAATGAGGCTATGACACAACTCGAGCAAAGGTTGTTGAAACTCCATGTGGAGCTTGATCATGTCAAAAACTTGGAAAATATATCCTTTTCGCTCAGTGTTCCAGATGTCACTTAAAATCACATACCTCCTCAAGATACCCCAAACAAACAAATTCCTCCCACAACTCATCTTCGTACAACTCCACCGAAAAATCAAATTATCCCACCACAGCACCAGCACAACACTTGCCACACTTTGAGAAACACCCCACTGATCATCCTTGAACCACAAAACTCCACAAGTGACCACCTCTTTGCTCAAAAACCAGGTCATTAGAACAACCCCATATACGTGGAGACTCTACCTCACTCCACCCAACACGTTGCTTACACACCTGAATCTAGTGAGAATGATATGCTCATTAGGAATTTCGCCGAGGAACTCAAGAAATTGACTAGTCGAGTTAAGGGCGTTGAAAGGTGTAAGGGAGTCGAAGGGTTGAACTACGAAGATCTCTGCGTACAGCCCGATGTTGAACTACCGGAGGGTTACAAACATCCTAAGTTCGAAATGTTTGATGGTACAGGTGACCCCAGGGTCCATCTGAGGACCTATTATGATAAATTGGTTGGTGTATGAACAGACGAGAAGATTCGCATGAAATTGTTCATGGGGAGCCTCACAAGAGATGCTTTATCTTGGTACATCAGCCAAAACCCTAAGAAGTGGTCCGACTGGGTATGTATAGCATCATACTTCATGGACCGGTTCAGGTTCAACACGGAGAATGCACCAGACGTGTTCTATATCAAGAACCTTAAAAAAAAGTCAATCGAAATTTTTCGTGACTATGCCGCTTGCTTGAAATCTCAAGTACCGAAGGTCAGTCCTACCCTAGAGGAAGAAAAAATGAACAAATTCTTCATCTGGGCACAAGACCAGCAATATTATGAGAGGCTAATGGTGATTGAAAACCATAAATTCTCTGACATCATTAAGCTGGAATGGTCACTAATTTTGAGGCACTACAGGACACCAACAAAGCCTTGCAGTCTAGTGGTATATCCAAGAAGAAACATGCAATAACGGTAATGGTTGCACAGGGACCCAAATCCCCGTTGGTATACCGAACTTCCCCATTCACCTATCAAGCACCCTCGCCCGCCTATCAGTCAGCACCTCCGCCAACATATCAGCCATTTCCACTGTCTACATATCAACCTACTTCCCCCAGATATTCCCAACCAGCTCTTGTTTATCTTACCTACAACTCTCAACCATCTCACTTCCAATCACCCCCTACTCGCCAAAAATTTCCCGAGACCTCGGCCCAACTTTGATCGCAGACCTCCAAAATAATACATTGTTATTGCTGAACTTATCGACCAGCTGTATGAAAGATTAAAAGCTGCTGGTTATGTCCGTCATATCCCTACTATAACCCTTGAAAATCCATCCCAATGGGTCAATCCAAACAAGACTTGTGCATACCATTCCAGCATGAAGGGGCATACAATTGATGAATGTTTCTCATTGAAGGATAAGATCCAGTCTATGATTGATAACAAGGACATCCAAGCAAAGGAAGATTCTCCCAATGTTCACAACAATCCGCTTCCAGACCATATGGTGGTCAACATGATAGAGACAGAAGAAAAATTGGGCGGGTTAATTATAGAAGGTGATGACCCAAAGAAGCCAGCAGTCACTCTTAATCCCATCGTAGTCCAGATTTAGCCATCCAGAGATGTTGAGGTAACTGCATCACTCCTATTCAAGTTTGAAACGGGACCACCTGCAAACACACATTTCTCGTTCGAGGTTGAAGTTATGCCGCCTGCTAAGGAACCCATTCCATTCGAAGTGAAAGTAGTTGCACCAATCATATTGACAGTGTCAACCATGCCACCTTTCAATGACAAGGTTGTACCTTGGGATTACACGACTGAAGCAAGAAGGAAAGGTAAAGTCAAAATATAAGAAGTTGGTGCTGCATAGGGGATGAGAAGGACCGACATGGTCTATACACATGAACACTTGGTAGAGTCTAGAAAGAATGCTTCCAACAAGCCGCCCACCACCCGCCATTAAGACAGGCCTAGATGATCTTTGGAGAAAGGTGCAGACCAGGGAATACTCAGTGATCGATCGGCTGAATAAAACTCAAGCCCAGATATCCATTATGTCGTTGCTGCAAAGTTCAGAGACACACATTAATGCTTTGATTAAAGTGTTGAACGAAGCATATTTTCCGAATAACATAACTAGTGGAGAAATGGCCAATATGGTAGGTCAAGTACTGGAGAGTCACAATATCACTTTCCATTAGGACGAGATGCTTCCTGAAGGGCTAAGTCATAACAAAGTGCTGCACATCACTGTGCAATGCGAGGACTACTTCATCACCAGGATTTTGATCGACGGGGGATACAACCTCAACATTTGTCCATTGAAAACACACAAGAAATTGGGCAAGGGTTTTTACGAGATCAAATAAGGATCTATGATTGTAATGGCTTTAGACCGTTCTCCGAGGTCTACCATTGGTGAAATCAGTCTTTGCCTGTAGATGGAATCTACGTGGTTTGAGGTTGAATTTCATGTGATAGACATATCGGCATCCTACAACCTATTGTTGGGACATCCGTGGATACATTCCGCTGGGGCTGTGGCATTAACATTGCATCAGTCAATAACATTTGAATTGAACCACCAGGAGGTGATCATCCATGGAGACAGAAGCAATCCAATCTATAGTCGCGATACCATCTTGGTGATTTAAGGTAGAGGAAGGTTGGGTGGAGAAACCTACCACCACATTGAACGGATCAATGCAGTAGACAAAGACAAATGGTGGGACAGTTAGATCGAGAGCATACTTAACTGGAGTGGATACGATCCTGGCAGAGGACTCGGTAAGAATCTTTAGGAGATTTCCAAATCAATACAACTGAAGCACCATGGTACCACTTTTGGGCTGGTATACAAATAAACTTGGAAAGAGCACGAGAACTGGTCGCCACTATGAGCATCCCATACTATCCATTGGAAAAGTCGATACCTTACCTGGAACAGACCTTCCAGCTCGCCGACGTAATATGGGGGTCATAGGAAGAAGAAGCATTGGCCGCCTTGAAAAATCTATTCCTGGAAGATGGTGACATGCACTGCTATGTTATTGTTGAGGAGGAGGAGGAGGAAGGCCCTACCGTCCAAGTTGTGAGTAAGGGATCATTCCTCAAGAATTGGACTATCAGACCACCCAGGGCCCGACGAGTCCCAAGGTAGCAAGGCTGAACAAGCATTGTTTATTTCAATTTTGCTAATGATTTCCTTTTCGCCTTTCCATTTTCACATTTTCCAATAAAATCTCCAATGTTCCAAAACATTCGAAAATCACTTTTACGTTTCAACGAATCTGTATTTATTTATTACCGTTTCTCTCATTATTTTATCTATACAATATCACTATTTTCTATCTTGATGAACCAATGATTGTGACATGAAATGAGACAACGCAACAAAAGGACAGTGATTCAGAAGAAGAGGATGTCATACCCGATGTAATTATCAGAGAAGTTGAGGATTTTGAAAACAAACCTGAGTCCAATCTGTATGAAACCGAGATAATGAACCTGGGAGATTCAGAAACTGTCAAAGAAACTCACATCATCATTCATTTATCGCCATCAGAGAAAGTGGAATACACATAATTCTTGAAAGAATATGAAGAAATATTTGCAAGTTCGTACGATTACATGACTTGTCTAAGTACATCCATTGTGGCTCCCAAGCTGCCGACCAATCCTATATGCCCAGCGGTAAAGCAAAAGCTCAGAAAGCTCAAGCCTGATATGAGTCTGAAAATCAAAGAGGAAGTTACCAAGCCAATCAACTCCAAGGTTCTCAAGGTAACTGAATATCCGACATAGTTAGCTAACATCGTTCCAGTGCCCAAGAAAGATGGAAAGGTCAGGGTTTCTGTCGCCCACCGAGATCTCAATCGGGCCAGTACGAAGGGATAATTTCCCTCTCCCGAACATACACATCCTGATTAACAATTATGCCAGGCATGAGCTTCAAATATTCGTGGATTGCTATGCTGGTTACCATCAGATTTGGATGGACGAGGAACATGCTGAGAAAATGGCTTTCATTACACCGTGGGGGGTCTACTGTTATAAGATGATGCCATTCGGTTTAAAGAATGCTGGGGCCACCTATATGAGTGTTATGACCACTATCTTCCATGACATTATACACAAATAAATCTAGGTGTATGTGGATGAAGTCATCATCAAGTCCAAAAGAGCCACCGACCATACAGCAGATATGAGAAAGTTCTTTAACAAACTATAAAAGTAAAACTTGAAATTAAACCCCATGAAGTGTGCGTTCGAGTTTCTTGCTGGGAAGTTGCTTGGGTTCATCGTTAGCAGAAATTTGAGTAAGGAATTGTGTTAACCCGGGAGAAGGTGTTAGGCATTCCCGAGTTCCGTGGTTCTATCACGGCCGCTTAACTATTGATATTTGGCCTAATTATTTGATTATTTACATATTTTAAAACTATTGTGCTTTTTATCCTCTTTCACTTTTAGCCGCTTTCGATATTTATGGAATTATTTTAATACAAGTCACGATGACGCGCACTTGTTATTTTTGGACACGTTGCAAGCTGCACCACATGAAATGTACCCCCGATTTGCAACATGTTTATTTTAATTAATGTTTTGAGTTAGATTCAGGGACATGAGTTGCCACACCCGAGTGTAGATTACGTAGTCGAGACTATGGTCGATGTTCGAGCATTCTTTATGTTTTATACTTTTGAAAGGGTGTTTTAGTTTTAAGATCCATTAGGACGTTTATGGATTTATCTTAAACAAGTCACGATGGCATGCACTTGTTGTTTTTGAGCACACGGAAAACACGTCACATGAAATGCACCCGTGGTTGTTATGTACATTTTATTAATGTTCGGAGTTAAGGGTCGGAGGCATGAGTTTCCACTCCCGAGTGTACATTATGGTGATTTTGGAATAATATTTGATTCTTTACCAAATTTTCCAACTAAAGGTATCATTCTACCTAGAGGATCGCCTAAAATGATATTAATTAGCCTAAAGGACAGCATAATTTGGGCTATGGCCGCATTTAGCCCTAAATTATTTCAAATCTTTTTGGCAAATCCTAATTTGGCTATTGAACAAAAAAGGATTTGTGTAATTTGAACTAAACACTACTAGATATAGGTATAAACAGAAACATTGCACTCTGAATGATAATTAGGAAAAAATTTGCACATTTAATGTTGTTTTCCAGTTATCAGAGGAACATTGTTTGGAAAATCATACTCATATGTATCAAGGATTCACCAGATTATGCACAAGTAAATCGCGGGATATTTGAGGGCACAAGTTATCAAAAAGAATGAAATTTAAAGTTTTAGACAGATTAGTCTTAAAACCAAGATCATACCAATTCTAAATACTTTTTAATTTGTAATCTTGAAATGCTTTGTGGTTTCTTTTTAAGGAAGGTTGTAGCGCGAACAACTTTATCAGTTCAGACTTGGTCTTCTAAAACACAGGTTACTAGAACCGAAATTCATTCGTAAAAATATGCATACATTGGTTTCAGAAAATTTATAATNAATAGATGTTTCCAAATCAATAAGTGTCTGTAAAATCCTATGCAGGCTAATTTTGAACATACGCTCCATTTTTATCTACTGTCATCATGCTACTTTTAGAAAACAGGGACACGAATTGTAAGTTTGACATTACTAAAGCCTTTGTTTCTAAAATCAGTATGAGCACTAAATATAATTAAATGTACAGTCCAGTTTAGGTTACAACGTAGAAGAATTACAGCATCATTGCTACTATGCAAATACATTTTTTTTCAAAAGAGAGGAAACTAAAATGGCGACTTCAAGCTAGTTGTCTGAATTGAATTCTTCTAAGGTTGTACATGCAATATCTCTTTCGTAATCTGTGGAACACCCCAAATAATTGGGTGTGCTATGCATCCACCAGACCAAACAGGACCATGAAAAGAGGTCAAGTTTAAACCTGATGTTGCTGCGCTAAACTATACTAAAAAGCAGAATTATTTATGCATTCTTTTGGTGTGAACCTGACCATGAGTGGGTCAGACTTTAATCCCATAATGCCAACACAAAACTAAGTCTAAATTTATATGGAGACTTGCTTAATGAGTCTCTTCAGTGACCACGTAAACACAAATAAGAGCATCTTTCTAAAACTATAAGTCCAAAATTTTGCCATTTGGACAGTAGTAACAACAGACCTTCAGACATTTATAGGATGAGTCATACCATAAATGAGGTCAGACTCAACCTTGATGATGCTTTACACTACTTTAACAGAACAGGTTCCTGCCTTTTTTATGGACTGAATCTGACCATAAAAGAGGTCAGATTCAACTCCATAGAGGTCATCTTTTGTAACTTTCGACTCATACTTATACTATGACTTTTATTTTTAGGCATATTTTAGAGAATAAATATGATCATATTAAGGGATTCAGATTCTTTTCCCTAGGAGCCTTTTGATTACCCACTTCATATCCGTAAAGGGGTGATTTTTAGCACCTTAGGCTACTGTTTATGCACTACTAAGGGGTGAGTTTGACTATTAAGACGTCAGGCTCATCTACCCTAGTGCCAACTATCTAGAGACTTGCTTGCTGAATCTCTTCAGTGACCAAAGAGACCCAATCAAAAGCATATTTCTGCAATCTTATGAGAAAATTCTTACCATAGAAGAGGTCAGATTCAACATCCAAGTTCAAATTATTCCACTAATGGACTAACACAAAACTAATATCCAATGATACTCAATGCATTTTAACCAACTTAAAATCTAAACAAAATAATTCTAAGGATTTAGATATTACACACACAACATATATTCAGATTCCTTAACATCATGTCAACTAAATATTACTTCATATTTATAGACCAAGAACAAAGAAGAAGATTCAACTTGACATAATCTCAAAAAAAACATAGCAAGAATCAAACATTTAGCATCAAACTAACAACAAATTATGAGTATAACAATTTCATTTAAAGTTAATTGTTGCATACCTCTTCCGAAGAGAAAATAACTAAAGAAACCTGACCAAATAAAGTTCAGGCAGAGATGGAAATCAGCAAGAAGAAGAAAATCCCAGCAGCAACAAACAGCAAACCCAAAACCAAACAGCCCCAGCAGGAAATTAACCCAGGAGTTTCGAGTATAGACACTTAAAATTCTCAGAATCAGGATACCCTGGAAGAACACGAGCCATTTGAGGTGCTTTAGAGGGATGGGGAGGTGGCTTATAGGCTTGCTATGCCTCCCAGTCTATCGAGTATTCATCCGGTATTCCATGTTTCGATGCTCCGAAAGTATGTTGGTGACCCGTCTCATGTTTTGGACTTCAGCACGGTTCATCTCGAGGGTGATATATCATATGAGGTAGAGCCAGTGGCTATTTTGGGTCGACAGGTCAGGAAGCTAAGGTCTAAGAATATAGTTTCAATGAAGGTTCAGTGGAGAGTGAAGTCGGTGGAAGATGCCACCTCGGAGACCTGGCGGGAGATGCGACAAAGACCTACCTGTAATACTCACCACCACAGATTGGTACTTCGATGAGAATTTTAATGAGTTGTGGCAGGCGTTTATTGATACAAATGGAGACAGTGATGTGTGCAATCCGAAACGTATCATTGCAGAGTATATTCAGGGGTTTGTCTTGGATGCCAATGTTCTGTGGAACACTCTCGAGCATGTCTTAATGCCAATTAATGTTGCAAAACAATGGCATTGGATAATGGCTGTGATGTCCTTCAAATAGGTGCATTTATGTGTATGATTCTATGCGATGTGGAGCTGCTCATCAAGCTAAAGTTCATAAGACCAAGCAAAGTATTTTGTGTTGCTCAATCTTTTTTTTGTGCACACATTTTTCTATTTAAACAAAAAAGATATCAATTGGTGCACTAGTGTCTACAAATAAAAGAACTTGATTACCCCCTTTGATGTAAAACTGGTTGACGGACTGCCTCAACAAGTCGAAGCGTATGAATTTCTTTCAACACAATCTGTTTTGTTTTTAGATTCTGTAGTTAGATAATTATTGTTCTTTTTATTTTTGTAGTGATTGCGGTGTATTTGCAGCATCATTTGCCGAGTATGTCATTAAGGGAAAGACGCCTCCTAAACAATTCAATGCCTATGTACACCAGCGCAAATTTGGTGCTCTCTTGCGGGATTATGCTAGAAAGAAGATGGAACTGAACGCACAAAGTGATGATGAGATTATTGGTCGATAAAATCAATCACGGAAGTAGAAGAAGTAGTTACTTCTATTATTGTTGTAAGATGAACTCTATAATTTCATTATGTATTATGTTCTGTTATGTTGTCATTCTTGTAAGACGGATCAGATTTGTTTGTGTTTGAATTTTGTGAATACTTTTATGAATTGTATAATGAGTTTCAGTGCGATATTGGAGTGTTGCAGTTTAGTTTATTTTGGTGTTTTCTCCCTTGATTTTGTGTTCTGAATTAAAGATATTAAAAATATGCCTTAGTTTGTGATACATTATCTCTTGCAGATACACAAATGATACACACATGATACAAATATGATACACATATGATACAGGCATGATACATACATGATACACATATGATACAAATATGATACACATATAATACACAGTGTGAGACATACATGATACAATCGTTTTGGATTGTTGCACAGTTGGTTTCTTAACAAAAAGTTCTGCAGTTTGTTTGGTTTTGAAATATGTATTGATGAAGCCACTCTTATTTGCAAATTTCTAAAACTATTTGCATAGTTTTCTAGCTGCTACGACGGTTATACATTAGTTAACTTTGTAACTACACGAATACAGACATGAGTATAAGCTTATACACAGAGATACGTAGGTGATACACAAGCGATACATAGATAATACAAATGTGATACACAAGCAATACATATATGATAGAAATATGATACATAGTTGGTACAAATTCTTTTAATCAAACAGATGTATAATTTACAAAATACACTTGCAACACGATTTTAAATGATATGTCAAATATTTATTTATATCTTAAATTCAAACGACATTCTGCAATGATACAGTTCTTGATATATTGCATTCTTCTAAATCTCTATGATATTCAGTAAAGTAAAATAACAAGTAATTCTAAATTTGATATTTCATCCTCTTTTTGGATTATTTCTACAAGTTTTCCTGTTGTGACCTTCTTCTCCACACTGTCCACATGAAATCGACCTTTTTCGTTCCCTATCCGATATTGACTTGCACCTCCCCTTCCCTGGCCTTCCTATTGTTTTAGTCACGTCTGGGGGAAAGACTTTTTCATCTAGAACTTCTGCAGGAATTTTCAATGTGCTTTCATCAGGAACCGGATAAATTGGAATTTCATAGGTCTTCAATAGGTACTTCTTGGTGTAGTACACCGAGCAATACTCAATGTGATAAATGTATTTTTATTTTAATACTGCCCAAGCATGTGCACATGGCATCTCATCCAACTGAAACCTTCTACAGCTGCAAGTTCGATCTTTTAGGAACATCATTCTCTACTTACCCTTGTCAAGTACTGAATATAAGGGGTCACCTACAAAATTTATCAATTATCATTAGTGGTGACAAAGAATATGCCCTCAAAATACGTATACTAGAGAGCCTATAAGATTCAAAATAGCTTAATACCATGTCAAACCAACCAATATTTCACCAGTGGGGTAGGCATAAATGCTACATTAAATTGAAAGTCTTTGATTTTGTGCAGGTGGACACTAGTTTAACAGAATCACACAAAGGGTTCAAGATATAACAGATCCGTGAATTCGGCATGATTACATATTATATGCACCATTATCTACAGATTCCAGTCATACCTTCATCTAAAGTGACAATTCAAGATTGTCCATCAACATTGAATCATATTTTTTTCCAAGATCAGCGGATGACTCTACTGTATTCTTTAAGTTTGTAACATTTCATCGTCTGATCAATTGCCTTATGTAGTCTAGCAAAGTCAGTACTGGGAGTTCCCTAGCAGCCTTGAGCACTGCATTGATCGACTGCGCAATGTTTGAAGTCATCGTAAATGTTCTGTTGACAGTGGAATGTGATTTGGACCATCTTTCATACCCAACGTTCATTAAGTAATCTTTGACCCTCTTATCAATTTCTCTACCTCTGCCATGCGGTAATCAAACTTCTCAACTGTGTATGTTTTGGTCATAGCAAAGAATATGTCTTTGAGCAGCAAATATTTTTCTTGTAAACTTTTTTATATTGTTCCATAGATGCCATATGCAGACACAATGAGGTACTTGTGGATACAATGTTTCCGCTGCATTTTCAATGCCTTCATGCTTGTCCGAGACTATGCACATTCCCACCCTTTCCCAAAATACATCCTTGAATCTCGTGAAAAAACAATCCCAGGAAGCATTATTCTCTGAATCTACTATGGCATATGCGAGTGGTAGGATATTACCTTCTGGATCTTGTGTTGATGCTATCAATAATGTTCTTCTATATGTCGATTTAAGAAAATCCTGGGACGCCTTAACTACATCAGCCAATTCATAGCCCAGTCCACTGTTATATGTGAACCAATCTTCAAGATGCTAAAGAAAGATCCTGCGACAAAATAGATCGAGGATTATCAGAAATCATTCAACAAAATGAAGGAATACTTGTCAATGCCACCAGTTTTTGTCTTGGTAGAGCCATGTAGACCCTTGCTACTCTACCTTGCGGTATTAGATGAAGCTTTCGACTGCATTCTGGGGCAGCATGATGAGACCAGAAGAAAGGAACATGTTATTTATTACCTGATTAAGAAGTTCACTCTATATGAGGAATGATATTCTCTACTGGAACGCACTTGTTGTGCTCTGACCTGGGTAGCCTAGAAGCTGAGGCATTAGTTTTGTGCCTACACAACATATCTCATATCAATGATGGATCCTTTGAAGTATATCTTTTGAGAAGCCTATGCCCAATGTCAAGCTGGCCCAAAGGCAAATAATGCTGAGTGAGTTCGACATTGTCTATGTGACTCAGAAAGCGGTTAAGGGGCAAGCATTGGCAAATCATCTCGAGGATCTTGTGGGGGAGAAGATGGACCCCTGAAAATGTATTTTCCCGATGAAGAAGTGTCATTCATAGGAGAAGACATTGCAGAATCTTGTGACGGTTGGAGAATGTTCTTCGACAGAGCACCCAATTTCAAAGGAGTCGGCATTGGATCTGTCCTTATATCGGAAACATGTTAACATTACCCAGTTTCTGCGAAACTCGGATTTCGATGCACCAACAATATGGCAACATATGAAGCCTGCATCTTATGGCTCAATATGGCCATTGATATGAATATCCAGGAGTTGTTAGTAATTGCTGACTCAGACCTGCTAATACACCAAGTACAAGGAGAATGGGCTACCAACAATTCCAAGATACTGCCGTATCTGCACCATGTGCAGGAATTGAGAAAGAGGTTCACGAAGATGGAATTTCGGCACGTTGTTCGAATTGAGAACGAGTTTGCCTATGCATTGGCCACTCTATCATCCATAATACAACAACTAGATAAGAACTTCATTGATCCTATTCTAGTAAAAATTCATAGCCAACCATCATACTGTGCCCACGTTGAAGAAGAAGAAGATGGAAGAGTATGGTTCCACGACATTAGGGAATACTTGGTAAAAGGAGAGTACCGGAGCTTGCAAATTACCCTCGGAAATGCACGCTCTGAAGATTTTCCAACAATTTCTTTATTAGCAGAGGAAATCTATATAGGAGGACTGCCGACTTGGGATTATTAAGATGTGTCGATGCGAAGGAATGTTCTAGACTACTTGAAGAGATATATGCTGGTACCTGCGGCCCACACATGAAATGTTTTGTCTTGGCAAAGAAAATACGCAGAGCCGGTTACTTCTGGATGATCATGGAAAAGGACTACATCCAGTATTCCCGAAAATGCTAGTGATGTCAGGTACATGCAGATATGATAAAGGTACGCCCAAACGAGCTCAACGCAACAAGCTCCCCTTGGTCGTTCACTGCCTGGGGAATGGACTTCATTGGAACGATAGAGCCTACCACCTCAAATGGACACAGTTTCATCTTAGTAGCTATTGATTATTTCACCAAGTGGGTCGAAGCGGCGTCCTACGAAGTAGTGACTAAGAAAGTCATAGCAGACTTTGTCCGCGACTGTATCATTTTTTGGTTCGAGATTCTAGAGTGAATCATCACCGACAACGGCTCCAGTCTCAACAGTGATCTGATGAAAGCCATGTGCAAGCCTTCCAAAATCAAGCACAAGAATTCCACAGCCTATAGAACTCAGATGAATGGAGCTGTAGAAGCCGCCAACAAGAATAGCAAGAAGATAATTAGAAAGATGATAGAAAAACACAAACAGTGGCACGAAAAGCTATCATTTTCCTTACTGAGATACTACACCACAGTCCTCACATCAACTGGGGGAACTCCTTATTTATTTGTCTATGGAACATAAGTTGTTATTCGTGCTGAAGTGGAGATCCATTACTTAAGAATCATACAAGAAGCTGAGCTCAGCGACGCAGAATGGATAAAAGGCCGGTACGAGCAGTTGGCCCTCATAGATGGGAAACTGATGAATAAAATATGTCACGGACAACTTTATCAGAGCAAAATGATAGTTCGCACTAGGGAAACTGTTGTTAAAGAAGATGATTCCACATCAAGATAAAGGCAAAGGGATTTCTCTCCCAACTAGCAAGGTCCATACATGGTTCACCGAGTATTGACAGGGGAAGCTCTTATACTTGCAGAAATGGACGGAGCAGTCTGGCCAATGCCAATCAATTCAGATGCAGTAAAACGCTACTATGTGTAATTCTTTTTGATGTAAACTGAACTACGCCTGACCTGATTCTAATTTAAGAGGGGATACATAGGCAGCCATATGAGTTCGGTCATAATTCAATAAAAATAACATTTCCTCCCGCAATTGGAAATTGGGGCAAAATTTTAAGAAGGACCCTCAAAATTCCAAAGCAAGTTCAGCCGATCGCAGCATGTACAACGACCAGAATCATCAACCATCTAACTGGGGCAGAATTTTGAGGAGGACTCTCAAAATTCCGTAACATGAGTGGTTGCAATGTCTTGAAGCATTTCACGGTCAGTGGTTCGTCTAAATTTCTCAAAATATATTTTTACTATGTCTTTATAAAATCATGCATGTTCTCAAAATATAGCTCTATTTAGGCAACGCTACACCGATGACATAAACAGAGTCAACAAACCCAGCATGTAACGACCCGACCGATCATTTTGTGCTCTGGCACGTAGTTCAATGGTTTGAAGTCATGAGCAGCTCCATCTCATGTATTATGACTCGTCGGCATGGTCGGAGTTGAATTTTGGGATGTTCACAGTCAAATTGGAAAGAAAATTCTCATTTCAGAAGCCTAAACTTGGAGAAATTGACTAAGATTGGAATTTTGTGTAAACGACCTTCGAATCGGGATTTGAAGATTCCTTTAGGTTCATATGATGATTTCGAACTTGGGCGTATGTTTAGATCGGGAGTAGGATAACCCGGGAGCATTTCGGCAAATATTATGGAAGATAACATTTTAGAAGAATTTCATAAATTTGAGTTGGAAGGTATTTCAGTGTTATAGATGTCTTTTAAGGATTCCGAGATAGGGAATAGCTTCGTATGGTGATTCTACAGTTGGAAGCACGATCGAAAGTTAATTCGGATGTCTGTAGGTTATTTTGAGGTCATTTGGCTAAAAATAGAAATTTGAAAGTTCTTGAGAAATCCGACTGGAAGTGGAAATTTTGATATCGGGGTCAGAATGCGATTCCAAAAGTTGGAGTAGGTTTGTAATGTCGAATGTAGCTTTTATGCAAAATTTGGAGTCAATCGGACGTGATTTGATAAGTTTCGGCATCAGAGGTGGAAGTTTGAAATTTCAAGTTCATAAAGTTTGAATTTTAGTGTGATTCGTTGTTTTGGATGTTAATTGATGTGATTTAAGGCCTTGAGCAAGTCCGCATTATATTTTGGAATAGGTTTGTGTAATTGGACGGGGTCCCGGGGGCACCGGGTGGATTCCAGGTGGTTAACGGATCAAAGTTGTGAGTTTGAAGATTTGCTGAGATTGCTGTCATCCGGTGTGATCGCACTTGCGAGGCTTTGGCCACAGGTGTAGAGTCGCAGGTGCGACTTTGGCGCCGCAGGTGCGAGATGTTGCTGGCTTGGCTAGGAGTGCAAGTGTGATGCAATTTCCGCACCTGCGAAGGTGCAGATACTGACAATGGGGCGAAGGTACAGATCCGAGCTGGATCTGAGGAAGCCGCAATTGCGGGAGTTTGGGCGCACCAGTGGGATCGCAGGTGCGGAAATGAGGCATGTGCAGAATGTTTTGAAAACGAGAATTTTGCCATTTCTCCCCCTATTTTCATTTGGCATGGGCAATTGTGGGGAGCTTCGAGGAGGGATTTTCATCAAGGATCACAAGGTAAGTTATTCCAACTCATTTCAAGTTAAATACAAGGTATATACATGGATTTGAACATGAAAAAATAGGAATTATTAAGAAAACCTAGAAATTTGGTAATTTTGATTTTTAGCAACGAATCAAGGATGAATATTTGAGTAAATTTTATATTTGAGCTAGTAAAGCTATGGGTAGAGTTTATCTTCGAGAAATTTCGGAATTAGGGCACGTGGGCTCGAGGGCAGTTCGGTCAATTCCTTGAGCAGAGATGGGAGTTTGCATAATTTGAATTGTTAACAAATATTAGAGTATATTTTCATTGGCTTGTTGTTAGTTTCCTAGATTCGGAGCGTTGTGCAACGATTTGACTCATCGGAAGGTCTTGCAAGCCGGTTATGGAATTTCGGAGCGAGGTAAGTCTCCTTTCTAACTTTGTGAGGGAGAATTGTCCCCCTCGGTGTACTAATTCAATATGTGCTACTATCTGCGGAGGCTATGTACGCACGAGGTGATGGGAGTCCGTGCGTAGCTACTAATATGCTTATGTGCAGGTAGTCTATGACCCACTAGAATGCCTTACTTGTTGTACTTGTGATCTTGCCAGTAATATTAGACCGCTAATATGATTGAAGTAGTAATTGAATACCTAAGAAGACTAGAATTAATTTTATTAATCATCTAGATAGAGATTTGTTTCCTCCGTGGATAATTATATTCCTGATAAGGTTATATTATTCAATATTATTAAACTTGGCAAATGAGTTTCAAAACAATGATTTAAATGTTGTTTTTCGTGTTCCTTCAGGAAGAATTTTACCACTTTCCTGAGTAACTGCTTTCTTGATAAAAATGCGGATTTATTATGTGAATACGTGTACATATGAGCACCTGAGTCGCAGGTATGATTCACGAGCAAGTTAGCCTTATTATTATTATTATGTTGACCACGTCGCATGATCGATTAGCGAGCGGGGAAATTTTTTTTATTGTTGGCCCGTGCCGTTCGACCCTCGGCATTTTCTTTCGCATGATGATTGCTGCATATTTTATGTAATTATTACTGTTTATTGGACTAAGGAGTTTTAAATTGTCAACTGAAATGACGAAGATTTAAAGTGTTAAATGTGGAAGGAGTTGATATCATTTGTTCCATATTTTAGTAAATTCCTATGACATACATGCGTAGTGTCTCACTTGGTTATACAAAATTGACTTCTAGAAAGTGTCTAATTCTACCTCTCGTCACTACCTCCCTGAGGTTAGGCGGGATACTTACTGAGTAGACGTTGTTTTCGTACTCATGATACATTTGTCGTGCATTTGTATTGCACAGGTACTTTTAGAACGATGTGGCCGGCTTGGAGACTTAGGTGAGCTGTATCATCCGGAGGCGACCGCAGCCGACAAACTCTCCCTCATATTGTATTTATATTAATTTTAAATTCCTTGTCCAATTTGTATTTCGTACAAGCTTTGTAGTATTTGTGACACCGGGTTCTGGGATGTGTTTGGGCTGTATTTTATAAAAATGGAATATTAAAATGTCATATTTACTTAGCGGATTTTATTAAGTTATCACGTAATAAAGTGAGCTGTAATGATTTCAAAATGCGAAAATAGGAAATTTAACTTAACTATTTAATGATTGGCTTGGCTGACAATCGTGTCTGGTACCATCACGAACTTATGGATTTTGGGTCGTGACAAAGCAGAACAAAGCAAGCAAAGTCACGGGGATATGAACCAACCTTCCCCATCTACAGAACTCACGATTTTTCTTTGGATGCAGGAATAAAGAACAAACAGGTTTCGAAGTCAAAAACTTCAACCCAGTTGCAAAAGCGAAGTTTACTATAAGAAAAAAAGAACGAACAAGCTCCATAGTCACAGTTCTCACAACAATCGCAATACCACAACCTATTACCAGCTAAGAAATCCTACTAGCATTCGCTATTTGTTCCTTTTCATAGGGCCAAGCCCTGCCTTTATCTTGCATGGGACTAAGCTCTGTCCCACATTTTGCATGAGGTTAAGCTCTACCTCCATTTGCATAAGGCTAATCATCTGCCTTCCGTCTGCATAAGGCTAAGCTCTACCTTCCGTCTGCATGAGACTAAGCTCTGTCTCCATCTTGCACAAGGATAACCTCTGCCTCTATCTTGCACAAGGCTAATCAGGTGCCTTAATTTGCATAAGGCTAGTCTTCTACCTTCCATTTTCATAAGGCTAATCCCCTGCTTTCCCTTGCATAAGGCTAATCTCTGCCTTCCATTTTGCATAAGGCTAACTGCTGCCTTCCTATCTGCATGAGGCTAAGCTCCTCCTCCATTTACTTTTTCACCGAGACTAAGCACTGTCTCTCAAGCATTGTCTACTTCGCTTCTCTTTCGGGCAAAGCTCTTCCCTTCAATTCGCAAGACTAAGCTATGTCTTGTCAGCATTATATTATTGCATATCATGGTCTGAAATATCGTCAACCTGTCCAAAGGCGTCATAGTTTAAAGTCATCATCCTCATAGCCGGAAGACACCATGTCATGGCCTGAGGATCTCTCTAAATTTTCATATAATTATTCAAAGGCATCATAGTTCGGAGGCACCATCTGCATGGCCCGAGAACATCATTTCATGGCCTACGAGTCTCTCATCAAGTATTCATGGCCCAGAACATCATGGTCTAAGGACGTCATCCCTAACCGTCCAAAGCCAACTTTCATAGTCCAACGGGAACCTACATCATGTTTAAATTTATCCATAGTATACGCTTGGATTGATTTTATTTGCAGGTAACTCGGCAAGCAACGACTATCCCAGCAGGAGCAATCCCGCTCCAATTCTGCCAACAGTATCAAAACCGATATCCCACAAGCCGTTCATTTGCTCATCCCTAGATATTATGTCCATCCTTATGATAACTTCATCAGTATACTTCACCGATGAATCCGGAACTACAAACGACATGATTCCTGTAAAAACCAGGGATATGTAGGCAGCTCAGAAGCCTCTAACCATTTCGCACGGTCAAAATTGGCCACCTATATTTACCCGACGACTCTTTCATCATTTTCGGGTAAAGAGGGGCAGCTGTTGATACCCAATTTTTCCCAAAATATTTTTAAAATTGCATATGTACCTTCAAAATCATTCATTAACAACCAATGGTATTTTTCCATAATTTTCCTATGTTTTGTCTAATTTATCTAGCATTTCATTTCCAATAAATAATTACAAAATCGCGTCACAACCGATTTCCAAAACATTTCTTGATTTATTATTTATATTTATGGCCTTATTAAGTCCAAATTATCCCATAATTAGCCAAACTGGCACTTTTTGGCTATAATTGCAATAACATTGCAATTATAGCCCAATTATATATTTTTGTACCATTTTCCCACCAGAAATTAATCATTTGTATTTTTAAATACACAATCTTTTTAAACCGTTTTTCTATGCATGAAATTTATTTTTATGATTTATTAGTTATTTTAGTAATTATTTTTATTAATTTGGATTGAGTGGCAACTCTTCAATTCCTTACCCCTTTTCCCAAAAGGAAACGAGTTGTCCCAATAATGTCCAAAACCCTGACCAATTCGAGAGGAGAGGAAAAGGGGGCGCGACAGTGTATGCTCTTATTGATCCTAGTTCCACTTGGTCCTATGTTACCCCTTATGTTTCTATTGAATTTGGGATAGAACTGGAACATCTTCATGAGTTGTTCTCTGTATCTACTCCGGTTGGTGAGTCTACTACGACCGGGTGGGTTTATAGAGATTGAGTTAGCACGGTACGTGGTCGGTATACCATGGCCGATCTCATTGAATTGAGAATGGTTGATTTTGATATAATAATGGGGATGGATTGGCTTTATTCATTCCTTGCCAAGCACGATTGTCGAACTAGAACAATGAGGCTTGAATTCCCTAATGAGCCAGTTGCTGAATGTAAGGGGGATAATGTGGTGCCAAAATCTAGGTTTATTTCTTACCTTAAGGCCGCGAAGATGATTAGCAAGGGGTGTATCGACCATTTGCTCTGGATTACGGGCACCGATACTAAGGCACCTACACTTGATTGTGTGCCAGTTGTGAATGAATTCCTAGATTTATTTTAGGATGAGCTCCGTAGGATCCCACAAGACATGAAAATTGATTTTGGGATTGATGTGATGCCAGACACGCATCCTATATCTATTCCACCTTACATAATGGCACAAGCAGAACCGAAGGAGCTAAATAAGCAATTGAAGGACTTGTTAGAGAAGGGTTTCATCCGACCGAGTGTGCCGCCTTGGGGCGCAACAGTCTCTTTTTTAGAAAGAAATATGGGTTGCTACAGATGTGTATTGACTACTGATAACTCAAAAAAATCACAATAAAAAATAAGCACCCACTACCGAGGATAGATGATTTGTTTGATCAATTACAAGGTGTTATGAACTTCTCCAAAATTGATTTATGCTAAGGGTATAACAAAATAAAGATCAAGGAGCAAGGTATTCCAAAAACAGCCTTTAGAACCCGGTATGTGCACTTTGAATTATTGGTAATGTCTTTCGGGCAAACAAATGGCCCGACAGCTTTCATGGACCTTATGAATCCAACCTTCAAGCCTTTTCTTGAGTCCTTTGTGATAGTGTTCGTTGATAACATCCTTGTATATTCACGAATTCGATAGGATCATGATGATCATCTCATGGTTGTTCTGCAGACCCTTCATCAACACCAACTGTATGTAGAGTTTTCGAAATGTGAATTTTGGCTTGAATCTATCACGTTCTTGGGTCATGTCGTCTCTAGATAAAAAATTATGTTTGATATTCAAACGATTTCAGCAATGAAGAATTTGCTTAGACCCACAACTTCAACAGAGATTCGTAGTTTCTTAGGTTTGGCATGGTATTACACGAAGTTTATGGAGGGGTTTTCTACTCTTGCTTCTTCATTGACTAAATTGACAAAGAAAGAAATTAAGTTCCAATGGTCCGATGCTTGTGAAAGGAACTTCCGGGAGTTGAAATCAAGATTGACTACGACGTCAGTGTTAACTCTACAAGAGGGTACAAATGGTTTTGTGGTATATTGTGATGCTTCGAGAATCGAGCTTTGGTGTGTGTTGATGCAACGTGGCAAGGTTATAGCTTACGCTTATAGAAAACTCAAGAATCATAAAAAGGACTATCCAACACATGACTAAGAGCTTGCGGCGGTTGTTTTTGCTTTGAAGATTTGGCGTCATTACTTTTATGGGTTCCATGTGGATGTATTTACAGACAATAAGAGCCTTCAATATATTTTCGAGTGTGCTTCCTTGGGGGGCAACAGTCCTCTTTGTTTGAAAGAGAGATGGGTCGTTACGGGTGTGTATTGACTACCCACAACTAAAAAAAGTCACAATAAAAAATAAGCACCCACTACCGAGGATAGATGATTTGTTGGATCAATTACAAGGTGCTATGTACTTCTCCAAATTTTATTTACGCTTAGGGTATCACCAATTGAAGATCAGGGAGCAAGATATTCGAAAAACTGCCTTTAGAACCCGGTATGTGCACTTTGAATTCCTAGTAATGTCTTTCGACCTAACAAATGCCCCAGTAGCTTTCGTGGGCCGTATGAATCGAACCTTCAAGACTTTTCTAGACTCCTTTGTGATAGTGTTCAATGATAACATCCATGTATATTCACGAAGTCGAGAGCATCATGTCGACCATATCAGGGTTGTTCTACATACTCTTCATCAACACCAACTGTATATGGAGTTTTTGAAATGTGAATTTTGGCTTGAATCTATAACGTTCTTGGGTCATGTCGTCTCTAGAGAAAGAATTATGGTTGATTTTCAAAATACTGCAGCAGTGAAGAATTGGCCTAGACCCACAACTCCAATAAAGATTCGTACTTTCTTGGGTTTGCCCGGGTATTACCGGAAGTTTGTGGAGGGTTTTCTACTCTTGCCTCTCCGTTGACTAAATTGACACAGAAAGAGACTAAGTTCCAATGGTCTGATGCTTGTGAAAGGAGCTTCCAGGAGTTGAAATCAAGATTGACTACATCGCCGATGTTAATTCTACCAGAAGGTACATATGGGTTCGTGTGGTATTTTGTGATGCTTCGAGGATCGAGCTTGGGTGTGTGTTGATGCAACATGGAAAGGTTATAGCTTACGCTTCTAGACAACTCAAGAATCATGAAAAGATATATCCAACACATGACTAAGAGCTTGCGGCATTGATTTTTGCGTTGAAGATTTGGCGTAATTACTTTTATGGGGTCCACGTGGATGTATTTATGGACCACAAGAGCCTTCAATATATTTTCAAATAGAAGGAATTGAATTTCAGGTAGAGAAGATGGCTTGAGTTGCTCAAAGACTACAACATTGATATTTTATATCATTCGTGGAAGGCTGATGTTTTTGGAGGATGCTTTTAGCCGGAAATATATGGGTAATTTGGCTCACTTGGAGGCATGTCAAAGCCCGTTGGAGAGGGAGGTTCACAAGTTTGCTAGCTTGGGAGTTCATCTTGTGGACTCTAATAAAGGAGTAGTTTTATAGAATAGGCAGAATCATCGCTTGTGGTATTCATAAACATAAGACCATGACTTTTTCTCTTGGCAGGGATGATGGTACACTATGGTGCCAAGGGCGGTTATGTGTTTCAAACGTAGATGGAGTTCGGGAAAGAATCACGGCAGAAGCTCACACTTCTACATATTTGATGCACCCAGGTTCTACAAAATGTATCATGATCTCAAGGAAGTCTATTGATGGAACAACATAAAGAGGAATGTGGCGGACTTTGCTGCAAAAGGTCCAAACTATCAGCAAGTGAAGACTGAGCATCAAAGCCCCTGTGGGTTGGTATAGAATATAGGAATTCCAAAATGGAAGTGGGAAATGATTAATATGAATTTTGTGGTAGGGTAACCACGCACTCCGCGCAAGTTTGACTTAGTATGGGTGATTGTGATAGACTCACGAAATCTGCGCACTTCCTGCATGTTAAATCTACCAACACAACGAAGCAATCTGCTCAGTTATATCAAGGAAATAGTCAGGCTTCATGGCACTCCAGTTTCCATCATTTCCGATTGAGGAACTTATTTTATGGCCAATGTTTGGAACAAATTTCAGCAAGGTTTGGGTACTCATGTAAATCTTAGCACAACCTTCTATTCACAGACCGACGGGCAAGCAGAGCGGACTATTCAGATGCTTGGGGACATGTTGCGTTCTTGTGTTCTTGACTTAAAGGGTAGCTGAGATGATCGTTTGCCTCTCATAGAGTTTGCTTGTAACAACAACTTCCATGCCAGTATTCAGATGGCACCATTTGAGGCATTGTATGGTAGGAGATGTAGATCACCCTTTGGGTGGTTCAAAATTAGGGAAGCTGAATTGATAGTGCCAGACCTTGTGCATCAGGCTATGGAGAAGGTTAAGATCATAAAAGAGCGGTTGAAAACTGCTCAAAGCCGTCAAAAATCCTTTTCGGATGTTCGTCGCAGAGACTTAGAATTCAAAGAGGATGATTGGGTATTCTTGAAGGTTTCCCCCGTGAAGGGTATTATGCAGTTCGAGAAGAATGTGAAATTGAGTCCGAGGTATGTCGGGCCGTACAGAATCATTCAAAGGATCTGTCAGGTGGCATACAATCTTGAGCTACCATCTGAGATGTCATTAGTACACCCGGTATTTCATGTGTCTATGCAGAAGAAGGTAGTGGGAGATCCATTGTCTATTGTGCCAGTTGATACCATTGAGGTTAATGAAGAACTGTCATACAAAGAGATTCCAGCTGCCATTATTGATAGGCAAGTCCGAAAGTTTAGAAATAAAGAAATCGCCTCCGTGAATACGTGGGAAGCCGAGGAATAAATGAAAAAGAAGCACCCTCATTTGTTTTGAATAGCCATGTAATAGTTTCTATGAAGTTACATCCTGTAAACTTTGTATCACTTGGTCAATTAATGCTAGGTGTTCTCCTGAGTTATATATGTTGCTTATGAGGCCAGGGTTGGTATTGTTATGAGTTTTGTTTCCTCGTTGGGTTTTGCATATATTGTAAGATGTGTTTCTGGGGTTCTCTAACACGTGGATAGGCCTAGTTACAAAGGGAACTCTGACGAAATCTGTTGAAATCTAGTGAGTTAGTTAAATTTGAGGCTGGTGGTGTGTGGTATGAAAACCAAGCTGCATAAGTGGACCTCAATCGCCATTCAAGGAAGGAGGATATTAGGTGGGGGAGGATGTAAGGCCCCATAAAAATTTTCCTGAAAACCGAGATTCTGTGATGCCGAGTTAGGTGCAGAGGTCAATAATAGTTGAAATTTGTCGCGGCTCGCTTGCTCGCCTAGGTTCGGACTTTTGGGATTGATAATTGCATAGAGAAGTTAAGCGAAAATGTTGGAAAAAATAGGGCATTTGTGCAGTCAATTATGCTACCGCATAATTTATATGCGGACTGCAAATCAGTCGCGAAGAGAAGTAGAGATTTGAGTTGATTTATGGACATATTATGTGGCTGCATGATCTTTATGCGGACCACATAAACGATCGAAAATCCCCACTTAGAAATTCCCAGAGGGATGTTTTGCGGCGCATTATGCGACCACATAACAAGTCTGCGGACCGCAGACTGGTGGCAGACAAAAGCAAAAAAAGCCAGGGTTGAGGGCCATTTTGCGGCCCATTTTACGGACTAAGCGTCAGAGTTCCTATTTTATCATTTTTAAACCCAACCCTATCTCGTTAAAACACCCATTTTAGAGAATTTTGATCATATTTTCTGATATTTCTAGAGCGAGAGAGGGATTCCTAGAGGGAGGGCCTATATTCACCAAATTGTTCTTCAATTAGCACTTAAAACCTTGAAGATATTAAAGTGAGGCACCTATGTCTTCATCCTAAGAGGTAAGACTTCATCTTCCCAGCTCTTAGATGATGTGAGGGAGTTGTAAATAAAAGATAACGAATTGTAAATCAAGGATAGAAAAGAATGGGGTATGGGTTGGTGTACTCGTTTCAAAAAGAACTGTAAACCCGTAGTGAACACATAGTGTTTTATAGAATGCTCAAGTGAGCTAGGATTATAATAATTTTCCTAATTATAGGTTCAATTGTGCTACATTACGAAAATATATTGAAGTTGCGTACATTCCAGAACATCGTCAATTTTTAAGGGGCTCAATCGAGGTATGTACGGCTAAGCCCCCTTATTCTTAGAATCGAAACCCGGTGTTTGTGAAATTTGTGTAAGTCCCCAAATTGATGATACTAGAATTGGTTGTCCCAATTGTGTTGTGTTGAATGATATATGTTCAATAATTGTACTAAATGCTTTTCTTGCATCTTGGCCTTCGAGGATATGCGTAAAAAATGTGTAGTATGTGTTAAGAATGGCTAATACTTCATGTCAAAAAACGAATAAAGGTTGTTATGCCAATTTTATGAAAGACCTCTATGTGCTTTGGATCTTCCAAGTCTTTCCCTTATATGTACAAATGCCTTACATGATAGTCATTATTGTTGTTGATGATAGTGTTATTGAATGTTTAAAAAGGAAAAAATTAATTGTAAAATATGGCCAAGTGTCAAGAACGACTTAGTAATAAGGCCACTTGTGCCAATGTAGTAGAAGATGGAAAGAAATGTGTATTTGTTTGTTTTGTTCATGTCGTATAGATCATGCCAAAAGGAAAGAAGGGACAACCATAACCAACTTGAGCCGATTCTCTTGAAAATCCCTCTAACACACGTTAATTGTGACAAAACATGGAACAAATCGTATGAAAAGCTTGAAGCAATCACGTTGCTTATGAAATGAAAATCATGGCCGAAACATGTCCTTAAGAAATATTCAACAACGTTACTAATTGGAAATGGAATTAACGTTGCTATGTTTTTTTTTTTTGGATTAGGAAGTGATTTGGATGGTAACTTCTCAAAATGTTTTGTTGTAACTCTCTTGTGAGTTGGATAGTAACGTTTCCAAGAGATTAGAATTAGAAAGTGAATCTTCGACTAGGAATGGTATATTCAATTCTTAAGTAGGCCCTACTTTGAAGACTTTGCCCTATCATGAAGCCTTTACGATTCTAACTTTGTATGTGCATGTCACGACCTGGTTTCCCCTCAGAAGGCATCGTGACGACACCTAGTCTCTACTACTAGGTAAGCCTTATTGCGAAAACACATATTAAATAAAAGCAATAGAATTAAAGACGGAATAAGTGAGTCTACAATGAAAACATCGCCACATGGCGCATACAAAATACAACTTTTCCAAAAACCTGGAATATCACTTTAGTCACAAGCTCTGTCTCAAAATAGCTCTATACAACGAGAGGGAATTTACATGAAAAAGAAATCTATCCAAATCTGGAGTGGAAGGTGACTCGAATGACTCTGCAGACGTGGCAGAATTACCTTTCGGTCTCCCAAAAAGCTGCTACTCGGAACCCTAGCATAGTAAGTGCCAAGCCTAACCCCAGTCATGTAGTGACGAGGTCATGTTAAGGCTTTACTGGATTTTTATAGTAAAAACAGTTTAAAATCTAAACAGAGAGATATAATAAGCTGAGGCTAATCAGTAGAAACAATGAGCTATAATAAAATAACAACAGGGAGCCCTTGGCTCAGCACATTATATATCACAGTAACAAGTATGCAATGCAGTACAGGGGGAAAGCTCCCAAAATCTCGTCTGTAGTCCCAATTGAAATATGCAATGCAGTACATGGGGAAAGCTCTCGGAATCTCGTCTGTAGTCCCAATTTAAATATGCGATGCAGTACAGGGGGAAAGCTCTCGGAATCTTGTCTGCAGTCCCAATTCAAATATGCAATGCAGTACAGGGGAAAGCTCCCAGAATCTCGTCCGTAGTCCCAATTTAAATATGCAATGCAGTGCAATTACAAGATACAATTTTTATTTAAAACATTTCAGGAAATATCATAGGAAAAAATATGGATAAAGCTACCTAAACATGGTACATATAGTAACAACTAGAGAAAATTCAAGTGAAACAGGTATGCATGTTATTTCCTAATCTAAACTACATAGTCGATACATGAATCAGTGAAATAGGGGTGAAATGATTTAAGTCATGGAGGAAAATTTGAGTTTTTGCAACAATGGACCATGTACGTACTCGTCACCTCATGCACACGGTGCTCAATCAATATAAAAAATATTAAAATAGCGTAGGGGAAGTCCACAACACAGAGTTAGGCAACCCACTCACCTCGACTGCGCTTCTCAACTCGAAACCACGCTTTTGCGATGAGTATCTAACTCCGAATGGCCCAAATCTATTCAATTCGATTGCATAAAGTAAATATCACTTTAAGAAATAAAAATAGCTACTAAGTTCGAGGATAATACACGAATTTAGGAAAATCGCCCAAAAAGTCCCCCGGACCCACGTCTCAGAATTGAGTGAAAGTAACAAAGTTTAGGACACCCATTTAGATACAAACTCACTCAAACAAGAATCATCGAAGACCTTTGACAAAATCCTATTAAATTCTCGGATGTTATTATTAGGGAATCTTATTCCCATTTGAATGATTTTTCACCTAAATCCCTTAATTGCATGGAAGAAATGGCCATGGATTAATGATATACAAAGGGAATAGGGTTAGGAATTATTACCTATCATGCTTTTCAAAAAAACTCACTCCAAATCTCCCACACCCGAGCTCCAAATGATTTTTAGAAGTTATGAAATTCAGGCCCTCGAATCTAATATAATTGCCCAGTGATTTCCGCACCTACAACCCTTGGATCGCACCTGCGGATTCCATCGCAGGTGCGAAAACCCACTAAAAGGCCTCAGGCCGCACCTGCGGAATCTCAACCGCACCTACGAGACTGGTTGACTTGCCCAAGTCCGCACCTGTGAACCCTTCTTCTACACCTGCGTGTTTGCACCCGCGGAAAATCCATCGCAGGTGCGAGACACCAGAACCATAAATGGTTCAGCTTTTCTCCAAGTTCAAAAATCACCCGTTGAGCATCCGAAAAATCCTTGAGGCCCCCGGGACCTCAACCAAATTTACCAACCAGTCCTAATACCTTACCCAAACTTAGTCGATCCTCCAAAACACATCACATAACACGAAATTCAACAATTATACATGGATTCAAGCCTAAGAGCTTATGAAATTTTCAAAATCTACAACCAAAGATGAAACACATCAAAACTAGTCCGAATTACCTCAAATTTAACATACAGGTCACAAATGATACAACTGACCTATAGCCACTCTGGGAATTCCATTCTGAGCCCGATATCAAAATTTCACCTATCGGCTGAAATCGCTGAAATTCTAACCTTCTCCATTTCAAGCCTTAATCTACTACAGACCTCGAAAGCGCATTACAGACATGCTCCTAACTCTGAAATCACACAACGGAGCTAAAGGAGTCGACGAAATCCCATTCTGGACCCGTCTTCCCACAGTTCCAACTACGGTGCGATTTCTAAAGCTTAAACTCACATATAAGGACTATGTGTCCAAAAACTCTCCGAATTTCACCACTCAATGTTCCAACAAGTCCCAAACGCAGAAATAGACACGGGGAAAATAATTATTAGGGGATCGGGGCGCTAACTCTCAAAACAAACTACCGGGTCGTTACAGTGCGCCTATGCGACTCTTTTCTTTTCTTTCCTCCAGCTTTTAGCCAATGTCTAGGCCTCACCTTGTAAACATATATAGAGCTTGAAAAAGTTTCCTTCTGGGCATCGGTAGGTATACTAAAGTTCTTTGCTCGATACCTTGTCAAGCTTACGAATATTGTTATACCTTATTTCATAGATCTGCTTATCCATTCATATGACTTTACTGCATCTAGGTAGGTCATACCATACCATAACTCTTACTTTGATTTATCGTTACTGAAGCCTGCTGTCGAACTCCAGGTAACTTTCATTATTTATCCCATATGTATAAATCTAAGTCCTTTAATGATTCTTCCTTACTTTTTCTTCTTAAGAACGACGGCCTAACCTCACCACATACTTTGTTACTTTGTCCATCCACTGTTGATTCACCTTAACGTTGAATTATCATCTACCACTGATAACTTGATCTCTTATGTAACACTGCCGCTAGGGCTCACGTCTCATCAGGGATATCTAGAGTATTTAGATTGATCCTCCATCCCAATATGACTCACCTAACATGGGTATTTTAATCATATACAATTCATGAAATCCTCTTCAAGTCATTACTCAATCAATGGTCCAAATTTCATCCTTTATCTATCACATTTACACCTTTATTCTACTATCGGGGCAACACTCAATCTCTTCTAAATGCTACTATTCTTAGACTCATTTGAGTTCATTCAGGCTATACTGAACTTTCTATAATTTCGAGAAACCATTTCTCTCTTGTTTTCATGGGCTTAATCTCGAGGACTTATCCGTTCTCATCAGCTTCTTACTCCCTTTCTCATCCTTACTCCTATCATAAAACCTCGTCACTTTACTATACTTTACTTGGAACCTTTACGTATCTATTTATACTATTTGCAACCTTCCTTAAACTTGCTTGCACCATAGATTTCCTTATGTCATTCTTGAACATCAAGCATGACATCACATCGTCTCTAACTATTCCTTACACTCTTAATTAGCCTCCTCGATACCGGGAAACCATAGGCTGGAATACATGCCACTGGCGACGCTGCTATCATCCTTGGATACTGAATCCCCATGCTCTTAGCCTTCTATGCAATGTATGGACTATTCAGAACCTCCTACTTGTTCACATTTACATTACTTACCTTAAAATCATGCATCACGTCTTGTATCTCTATCTTACACCTCTGGTGTATACATAATCTGGTGGGAGCTTCATACTAACTTCTTATGAGGCTGGTACTCTTTTAATGGGCTTTATTGTAGAGTCATTATAGGATATGGCTAATGTAATATCTCTTTTGTACCTCTGATATCTAAGAGTAATCCTACAATATTCTCAATCATGATTTCTATATTTTTCTAGTTCCAATAATCAGATTCTTGCTTTACTTCGTTGATGTAACTCTTTAGTTTCCTCTTCTCTCTAATCAACCTTCGTGTAGGCTTAAGCTATTTTCTGATGCTATGGATTATCCAGGATATAATATTCTAACAATTCAATTCTTCGTTTATGACTTGGACTCAATTCTTTCTTTTCACTTATACCAAATTCGTATACGACTGTATGATTTTCAATAAATGTGTATACTCTGTAATCACAAGTGAGTTCATAACGTAACTAACTCTGGATCATTGATCGAATAATTCCTTTAAAGGTAAACAGTTATTTTCCTGGTCTTTTTCTTCCTTGTTGCGTGCATACTTAGCTTATCTTAGTTCCCATGCGTGCCAGCATTTTCGTACAACTCATACGCTCTCGAATATTACTTTTAGCTCTAATTCCCTTTCATTATCCACGGTAGGTGCCATTTTCTTATAGAGTGCATACAATGTTGTAGTGAGAGTGTTTTTACATGACCATTTTTATCCTTCACGTTACCATGTTTAGATTAAGGTCTTCTTCCTTATTTCCTCAATTAGTCTTTCGTTGTAGTACTTAGGGAAGACCTTCTAACTCTTGTAAAGTTGAGGGCTTATTACATCGTACACCTGATGGAATTCTTAATGTTCGTACTATTCTATAATTATCCGTAATTCTTACCTTCACGCCCTTGTGCTTGTAGGGTTGCTTCTGAACTGATATTTTGAGTGTCCTCCCATTGGCACTCTCTTTTACTTCCATAACCTTAATACGATACCTTTAACTACCCCAAATCCTATCTGAATATTTCTCAAGCGTCCCGGATGTCATATTTGCGAGACTGAATTCTCCATGTTAAGGTTCACTATGTTTATCTTGCATGATCTGCTGATTTGTCTGTAACGTCTTTTCTAGCAACAACTAGGCTCTTCTTGAATCAAATACGAACTATTCCTTGGCCCATTCTCATATAAATATTCAACATAATCTTAACTTACGTCCTGCACTGGCTCCTTAGCTATTGCTAATATCTCGGCTAGGAACCCTTACTTCGTCTCCTTCGCGTCGTGTTCGCATAATGTTCTGGAATTGTAGCATACATGTAGGATTTGGATAAGTGCAATATCATTCCTTTCTCTTTCTTATCGCATTCTTCCTTTATTATTCCATAGTTACTAGAACCACTTAATTATGACTTAATGCTACATCACTACATATTCCCCCATTTAGGGGAGTACTAGGATTTAGTGCTAGGACGATCTACCTATAGATTTTTTACCTCCTTATCTTTGGCGTCTTTTCAGATCGTCCATGACCCTTACTTTCCTGGCGGTAATCCTCATGGACCAAGAATAACAAATTTCCTTACTCGGGAGGGTGACACTTAGTATAACTGGCACATATAGTCCCTTAAACTCATCTTTGCTCATATTGCTTGTTAAAGGTCATTCTACTGTTGTCCATTCTATTATCAATGGTAATATATAAAATTATTGTGATGCCGACTATTATCGAATCACTCAGTCCCTAATTCACGTGTAGTCTATCTTTTTCACTAGTCCATTCTAGTTTCTATTATTCTAGGGTCTAACTTTATCTTCCAGTAGTTGTGTTGGATTCATGAACTTATTTCTTGAAGTGAGTATATGAAATTATGGCCTATACTCTTTTGTTGTCTCAAGGATTGTCACCTCTCGTCTTTTCCTTCACATGACTATATACTATGTAATATTGTCATCTTTTTGACCTACCGCTTTCATCCATGTATCACATCTTACTCTTAATGCTTCATTATTTCTCTTCTTATTTCCTGTTAACATTTCTGTCTATCACTTTATTCTGAAAACTTCAACAAAAAATTATTTTGCTATTAGCTCCCCTCGCTCCATCCGCGGGCTCTTCCGGTTGCTTAACGTTCTCGCTCTACTAGGGACGAGAGCACACTTAGGTAATATTTATCCCTTCCAGGATTCCACTACCTATTCTAGAATGCAGCATCTGGTGTCTCACAAAGAGATCTATTAGCACATTATCCTTCATAAATGTCAATTAACGCAAACAATCCATCCACCATTTTGGGTCAATCTAACCCCAGCCAGATCCTGATATACGTCCTTCTCTTATACTATATATATTAGCTCTTATAGGTCATAACTGAGATTGGTGTGGTTAATTGTACATACCTCTGTTACTGTTGAAGTTAACTCAAAATGCTTATATTCCTTTGCCTGAGTTGTAAATATTGTTATTCTTCATTAACTAGGCGCCTCGTACCCTTCTTTTATTTGCATGAGTTGTAAATATTGTTATTCTCTTATACTATCAACTTGATTCTTTTACTTGTTGAAACTTGTACCTTCTGATTCTTTCATTGCTTTTTAACATAAGAGTGGATATGCATTTTTGCCTTAGGGATCCTTATCAAGTAGCTTACAAATCTTAGTATACACATGATCTGTTGAATAGCTCATCTTTATACATCATAAGCATGATGTAGAAATCGAGTTCCTATGACTCAACATCTTCCACATCTATATCCCTTACCAATCTTCTTTCTGGATGAAGGCATCATCGTATTATGAATAAGATAGAATTTAGAAAATTCAGTTCTTACAACTGGGCTCTACCATACTATCTAAAGTAAGAAGAAAGAGTGACAGTCCTAAATGCTCTATAGCCTCATGCTTATAAGTTTGGTGCACAACACACCCATAAACAAGACTCTCCTAGACATGGCTTGTAGACTCCCTAGGACAGCACTGCTCTGATACCACTTGTGTCACGACCCAAACTGATGGACCGCAGTGGGCACCCGGTACCTTACTACCGAGTAATAACATAACATATCTTTTTTTTCATTGTAGTTTCATTGGAAAAAGGGCCAAACGAACTGTCATGGTCTAACCAGAATAAACAAAGGGGAATACTCAATGTAGGACGATCTAACCTAATATAAAAACTTATACATGTGAAATACGGGCCTATAAGGCCGACATGATCATTTGTAAATTCAAAACATAGGAGAATTTGTATACATGACATATTTCTACAAGACTCTAAGAGTACACATTTAATATAAAGGTTGAGACAGGACCCCCCCATACCAAATAAAATGCGTCTAAATCATACTAACCAAACAAGGAACTCTGGAGCAAATGGAGCGCACCAACATCTTCTGCGGAGCTGGTAGCCTACTTGGAGAACTCTCGACATGTCTATCGGGACCTCCAGCCATGAAACGCAGCGTCCCCAGGAAAAAGGGACATGAGTACAAATAATGTACCGAGTATGTAAGGCACATATATAAGTACATAACAAACAGGGAAGAAATATAGAGTAAATGATTCAACCTGTACGTCTGGATAACATTGTAAATCATGAAATACTCGTAGTGTGATGCATATGCGTATCAATGTATGTCGTGCATAGGTACATGTGTTTATAACAATATCAAGAATCTGAGGGCATCCCATCATATCATTTCAGCCGATGTGGAAATATCATCATCGTATACCAGCTGACCAGGTGGTGGTCCATATATAACGCCATACCTTTTCCCATATCCCATATACATATCATATACGCGTACATAACAACATCTGGTCATGGGTCAATGTGCCTGTATAAATGCATGAAATGCATATGAAGTACATTAATAAAATCTCTCGGAACGTTATAAGACCATTATACCTTTGAGTAATATCATGAAATAAACTTTATAAATATTTTCTGAGACCTATGAACAGGCGATAGAATAATAAGACATGTGGAATTAAGAATATAAGTATCTCTAACATTTCTACAAATAGAGTAATTTGTGGAATTTGTGCATTTTCTCGTTTCGTTCGTGTCGTATAGATCATGCCAAAAGGAAAGAAGGGATAGCCTTAACATACCTGAGCCGATTCTCTTGAAAATCACTCTAAGTCACATTAATTGCGACAAAACATGAAACACCTTGTATGAAAAGCTCGAAGAAATCACATTTCTTATGCAAAGAAAATCTTGGCCGAATCCTTTACTTAAGAATTTTGCAAAAATGTTGCTATTTTGAAATGGAATTAACGTTGCTATGTTTTTTTTTGGATTAGAAAGTTATTTGGATTGTATATTCTCAAGGTGTTTGGCTGAAACTCTCTTGTGAGTTGGATAGTAACATTTCCGATAGATTAGAATTAGAAATTGAATCTTGGACTAGGAATGGTATATTGGATTTTTAGGTGGGCACCATTTTGAAGACTTTACCACCAACTTTCATAAAATTTGGCCACCTTGCATTATGTATACGGCTAAAATCGGAAAGCCCGATTTTACAGTCATCTCGATGCTTAGAAGGCTCGAATATCCTCAACCTCGAGGCAATGCGTATCGAAGGTCCTCGACCTCGAGGTAATTTGTACCGAAGGTCCTCGACCTCGAGGCTGTACATATCGAAAATCCTCAAACTTGAGGAAATGAGTATCGAAAGTCCACAATCTCGAGGCCGTGCATATCGAAGGCCAACATGGGAAGGCAAAAAATTCCTAAGGGGCACGTGCTTAAAGCTGATAAATTACACAAAATAGTACAGGCCCGTACCGTGGCTTTAAATGATTGTACCATCCATATCTCTTTACATTAATGACACATGTACTTTGATGGTATTCTTCATCATATATAAAGGGGACCCTTGCCACTTTGTAAGATCATATTAAATACAAAAACAAGAACATCATCTACTCTTTAATAGAAACACTCTCTACATTTGCTTTTTTAAATTATTATTCCTCATTTATTGTGTTCTTGAATTATTCTCCATTTATTACTTGTTATTGATAAAAAATAGGTAGTTATTAAGGCCTCCAACACTATTTATTATTGTTGATAGCCCCTAATCAAGTTTGTCAAGCTTGACCTCGAGGCCAACCCGACTACCCTCGAGATTGGCCTCTTCGACACCTAGTTTGCGTAATCTAGTTATTTTCGCTCTTATTCCATTTTTCTCACTGCATACTCAGCATTTACTGCCTAAAAGTAATAGTGATTGTTTTAGTGCTGGTTATCTAAAAACACAACTTATTCTTCACACTTTTTCTTGCCGAAGAATCTGCAATTTCAGATCAGAAAATGCCTAACTCAGTAAACGCACGTGAAACCAACGATCCCGAGGAACACGGACCACAAGAACCCGTGCTCAAACAGGCCAAATTGCCCACTGCTACGAAAGAGCGAACCCAAAGTTGTATACCTAAAAGAACTATTGTGTTTAGAGAGAAGATGTCGAAGCATTGTCCCAAGCACATAACGATGTGCTGGTAATTTCTTTCCTCTTGAATAGCATTCAAATTAAGCATGTGCTCGTGGATCAAGGTAGCTCGAACAATATAATCAGATTCGGGGTAGTGGAGCAGCTCAAGCTGCTGGACCAAATCATACCCTATTCTAATGCCCTCCAAGGGTTTAACATTGAGAGCGAAAAGAGGAAGGGGGAAATAATACTCCCAGTCGACTTGTCCGGTACAGTTAGAGGCACCAGGTTTCATGTCATCGAAGGGAACACGAGATACAACGCCCTACTAGGAAGGACTTGGATACACATCATCATGGCGGTATAGTCGACTCTACACCAGATGTTAAATTACCCACCACATATGGCATAAAAATAGTGTATGGGGAGCAACACACAGAAAAGGAAATGTTTGCAGTGAATGACGTGGCGCCATAGCCCATATATTCCACCTCAAAGGGGTTAGAATATAAACTGGTCCCTGAAGATGACGATGAAGACTTCCTCACCCGTCGAACCATCATTTCCCCTGAAGAATCAGATGCAACAAGATCAACGGTCGAAGAGCTGGAATAAGCCGCTTTGATGAAGCACCTACCAGATCGAAAGGTATACCTGGGACAGGGAATCCCCGAACTCAGGAAAGAACTCATTCAATTTCTTATGACAATATTTATTGCTTTTCTTGGTCCCACTTATATATGACATGGATCTCCCCGGAAATAACCACTTATCGACTGTGCATCGACCCCAGGTTCAAACCGGTGAAGCAAAAAAGGAGGCCTCAGTCTGAGATAAAGCATGCGTTCGTCAAATACGAGGTAACAAAACTCCTCAAAATAGGGTCCATCAGGGAAGTAAAGTATCCTTAGTGGTTGGCCAATATAGTACTGGTCCCCAAGAAAGGGAAGAAATTAAGAATGTTCGTAGATTATATGGACTTAAATAAAGCATGCCCTAAAGATTCATTCCCGCTGCCCATCATCGATCGATTGGTTGATGCCATGTCCTGCCACGAAACTCTAACCTTTCTCTATGCCTACTCCTAGTATAATCAGATTCAAATGAACCCCGAGGACAGGGAAAAAACTTCGTTCGTCACAAAGTATGGCACATACTTCTACAATGTAATGCTCTTCGGGCTGAAAATGCAGGGGCCACGTACCAGCGCCTAGTTAATAAGATGTTTGAACATCAAATAGCCAAATCCATGGAAGTTTACATTGATGGCATGATGGTTAAATCTCTGAGCGCAGAACACCATTTGACTCATTTGCAGGAAACTTTCAACATCCTTAGAAGCTACAATGTGAAGCTCAACCCCAAGCATTGCGCCTTCGGTGTAGGTTCGGGCAAATTTTTAGTCTTCATGGTATCAAACTGGGGGGATTGAGATCCACCCCGAAAAAATAAAGGACATCGAAGAAATCATGATGGTAAACAACGTGAAGGCGGTACAGCGTTTTACCCGACGAATAGTGGTGTTAGGCCGATTCATCTCGAGATCATCAGATCGGAGCCATCACTTTTTCTCTGTACTCAAAAAGAAAAACAACTTTGAGTGGACTCCGGAGTGCCAGCGTGCCTTGGAGGAAATAAAATGGTATCTCTCAAGCCCGCCTTTTCTCCACGCCCCAAAAGAGGATGAAACACTATATGTCACGACCCAAATCGATGGGCCGCGACGGGTGCCTGAGTCCTACCTGTCAAACAACCCTAAACATGCATCTAAAATATGAACTTGAATAACATCTGCTGAATTATGAGAACGTTATACATGAAGGAAAGCTCAAAAAAAGGCAGACATACATATACATACAACATACGTACGACATGCCGACAAGGTTGCTATAGACAACTATACATCTCAAAACTGAAAGCCGGCAAGGCCACATACTATCCAACTAGACATACTTTCTACAAGCCTCTAATAGAAACATAATTGTATAAAGACGGATCTGAGCCACGTCATACCCGTATATATCTATATAAAAACGTATCGTACCAAAATCAAAAGTAGCTCCGGATAAAGTAGACCACTCCAACTCTCGCTGATCACGGATCCTACGAAGGGGTACCGTCAGTTCGCCTACCTGCACATGTTTGCCCCCATAGGGCATAATTGAGATGGGTACGGCCAATTATACATACCTATGTTACTGTTGAATATAACTCAAAAATCTTATGTTCATCTGCCTCAATTATAAACTCCGTTAACCTTCATTAATTGGGCGCCTCGTACCCTTCATCATCTTGCTTTTTTCGCTTGCTGAAACTTGTATTTATCTTCTTAATCTCTTATTGTCTTTCACCATAAAGATGGATAGTAATTCTTGCCTTAAGGCTTCTTATCAGGAAGCTTACACCTTTCAGTACACCCATGATTTGCTATAGACCTCACATTTACTTATCGTAGGCATCATACAAAAATCCACTTCCTCTGACTCAGCTTTTCCACAACAATCTCTCTTTCCAACCTTCTTTCCGAATATAGGTATCGTCTTATTATGATTAAAAATATAATCTGGGAATTTGAATTCTTATAAGCAGGAGCCTACAGGGCATTTAAGACTGTCAGTCTTTCTTCTTACTCTATATGCGTATATAACGCTGTTTGAATCACATTTCAGCTACTGTGAGCAACATCATCATCATATACCAGCACTTTTGTCATGACCGAAACTGATAGGCCGTGACAGGCACCCGATACCCTACTCGACCGAGTACCAAAGTAACGTATATTTATTATTACATTATCATAGACACATGACATACGTGCCTAATAGGAGAACATAATTATTTACAAACTCAAAACATATGCCGACAAGGCCGCTATAGACAACTATACATCTCAAAGCTGAAAGCCGGGAAAGACACATACTATCCAACTAGACATAATATCTACAGACCTCTAATAGAAACATAATTGTATAAAGACGGGTCTGAGCCATGTCATACCCATATATATCTATATTCAAACATATCGTACCAAAATCAAAGTAGCTCCGGATCAAGTGGAGCACTCCAACTCTTGCTGATCAGGGATCCTAAGAAGGGGGACTGTATTTTATCCAAATTCGACAACCTTTAACGAAACTCATTTTCTTTAATTTGTGTACCATTTTGTCCATGGAACTTACTTATTGCTTAGTGCAAATAGCATAAATATATTAACCTCAAGATAATCTCATCCCCAAGTTTTCGTCAATTAACTGAGGAAGAAACCTTAATGTACGAAAACGCGATATGTAACATCCTTCCCCTCTTGGAAACATTCGTCCTCGAATGTTTGCCGGAGTCTCTTCCGTACAATAGACTAAAACCAACATCTGAGGCAGCCAGAAAACATACTATACATGCCACACATGACCACTGTCTATAAATAGCAACACTTGGCTTCACACAACTGTTCAATATGATCTGTATAGATATTAACATAAATGCCATAGAAGTAGTGCCTCCATATTTCATCTTACGCATAATGCTTCATTAACTCTTTTCTTATTTCCCGTTAATATTTATGCCTGTCACTTTGTTCTGAAAACTCGAACAAGACGTTCTTTTTATTTTAGCTATCTAGGTATCGAAAAGCCCCACTAGGAGAGTAAAGAAGAGTTAGAGACAATGCGATGTCTCGTTTGATGTTCCAAAATGATATAGGGAAATATATGATGCAAGAAAGTTGAATTTTTGCAAGTAATATAAATAGATATGTGTAGGTCGCAGGCTATTGTATGGTGAAGCGACAAGGTTCTAGAAGACATGAGAAAGGATAAGGACGGACGAGTGAGAAGGTATCAAAAATGGATCAGCCCTCAGGATTAACTCATGCAAACAAGAAGAGCAGATGGTTTCTCTATGTTTTACAACGCTCACTATAATCTAAATGAATTCAAAGAAATCTAAGACTAATAGAATTTAGAAGAAATGGAATACTCCCTAGTAATTAGAATGCGGGTGTAATTGTGATAGATAAAGATGACGTTTGGGCCTTCGATTAAGTAACGATCTGATGAAGAAAAGAAAGGAATCTTATGAATTGTACATGATTAAAATACATACGCAAGGTGAATCGCATGGGGATGCTATGAGATACGGTTATGAAACATGATATCGCCAAAGGTGGATCAGTCTAATCATTTCAGATGTTCCCCGATGAAACGTGAACCCTAGCGGTGGTGTTACATAAAAGATCAAGTTATCAGTGGTAGATGGTCAATCAACAATAAATGGATGAAAGTTCAACAATATGAGATTAAATTAGACCATCAGTCTTAAGGATAAGCAACGAGAGTAACCTGGAATTAGTTGCAGACCTCAGTAATGATAAATTAAAAAAGATTTATGGTATAGTATGACCTACATAGATGTGGTAAAGATTCAGGTCTATGAAATAAGATATATCAATATTCGCAAGTTTTAATAGGTACCGAGCGAAAAATTAAAGTATAGCTATAGATGCCCAGAAAGACATCTTATTAAGCTTTGTATATGTTTACAAAGTAAGGCCTAGAAATTGGCTAAGTCTAAAGAAAAAGGAGGGAAGGGATGCATAAGCGCACTTACAAGGGCAGAGTCGTACATGATGCATGATAGAGGGTAGAAACAGTTACGAGACTGGAAGGAATCTGACCATAAATAGTAGTGTGAGAAGAGTATTAAGGTATTCGTAAGAGCTATAAGTTATGGTAATGATAAGTGCATCAATAAACATTCGAGGGCCAATGTTCCAAAGGGGGGAATGATGTTACACCCCATGTTTCTATACATAAAATACGCCATAAATAAATTAATGTAATCTCAAAAAGGATGAAAGCCTTCTACAAGGCTAAGGAAGGTTTATCGAAGTATTAGGTAAGTTAGGATGAATGAAACTTATTAATCATGATTTAAATGCCTTTAAAGACATGATATGGCTATATACAATGTATGGATATGAAAAATAATGTTTTGAAAAAAATCGGATTTAAAGTTGCGAAAAAAAAACCCAAAGATTTCTCTCGCAATGAAATATTTTGTGCAACACATTTCATGTGTTATATAAGGTCTTATTTTGGGCCATATTATTTATCGAAAGGAAGGTATTGGAACCTGGTTTCCAAGGTCCAAACCACTTATTTATACGGCATCGGAGCAGAGAAATATGGATTTTTTAATGTAAGGTCGCCAAATCTCTTTGCCGCACTTCGGAGAAACTGGCAGGTTTATAGGCCAAGTTGTGATGCAGTTTTCTCCCAATATATTGAGAGTTACATGGATATCTTTATATGAAATTAAAGCCCTATGTGTCTGTTTCCAACGCTGCAAACCGCTTGTCAATACAATATTGGAATAAACAGATACAAGTGTCCGAAGTGGAACCACTCAAGCTGCCAAGCAGGCAGCTTACACAGCTGCTTGGAGAATTGAGACGGTGGGTTCTCTTGCTTACACGTTAGCAAAACATTTGCAAGATGTTGTCTAATTTTGGGGTCTTAAATATTAGGGGGCTCATGGGATCATCCTATTCACCGGTAACCAGTTTATCCACTCAACAACTCTTATATATTCTCTTGAGAAGATCCACCCAATTAATGTTTGCAAGATTTCATAGGTTACCAAAACTTGATGGCATGGTTCCAGTGAAATTATTTTGAGGAATATCAAGCTGCAGTAGTTTTTTAACATTGGCTAAAGAGGATGGAATGGAACCAGCGAAGTGATTTTGCGGTAAATGAAGTATCTAAGCATCAAGGAGCAACTTTCCTACATCGGATCTGAGATTATCACCAAAGTTGTTGTAAGAAACTTATATTAATTCAAGAACGGACAAATTATACAATGAAGCAGGAAACTCCCCTGATACTCTATTTATCGCTACTCAAATCTCTCTTAATCTGGTGAAACTCGAGCTAGCTATAAACGTCAGTTTAGTCGTGTTTAAAGAAAATCGGCTCAGATATGTTAAGGTTATCCCTTCTTTATTTTGGCATGATCCATGTGATACGAACGAAACGTGCAAATGCACAAATTCAATAAATGACTCTATTCATAGAATTATTAGAGATATATATGTTCTTGAATTTTCATGCATTGCATTCATGTGCATTGACCCATGACCAGATGATGTTATATACGCGTATATATGTATGTATATATATGTATATGGGATATGTGAAAGGTTATGGCGTTATATACGCACCACTACCTGATCAGCTGGTATATGATGATGATGTTGCCGACAGTGGCTAAAATCTGATTCAAACGGTGTTATATACGCGTATATATGTATGTATATTCAAACGGCGTTATATACGCATATATATGTAGGTATATAACGCCGTTTGAATATACATACATATATACGCGTATATATGTATGTATATTCAAACGGCGTTATATACGCATATATATGTAGGTATATATATGTATATGGGATATGGGAAAGGTAATAGCGTTATATACGCACCACCATTTGATCAGCTGGTATATGATGATGCTTTTTCCCACAGTGGCTGATATGATATGATGGGATGCCCTCAGAGGCTGATGATGTTAGGAAACATATACCTATGCACGACATGGCATTCATATGCATATGCATGCTGCTAAAAGTGATTTATGATTTACAAAGTTATTTAGACTTACAGGTTGAGTCATGTGCCCTATATTTCTTCCATGTCTCTTATGTACATTATGTGCCTTACATACTCGGTACATTATTCGTACTGACGTCCCTTTTTTCCTGGGAACAATACGTTTCATGCCCGCAGATCCCGATAGACAGGTCGAGAGCCCTCCAAGTAGGCTATCCGCTCAGCTGAAGATGTTAGTATGCTCAATTTGCTTTGGAGCCGCTTGTTTAGTTACTATGATTTAGACGGGTATTGTTTGGTATGGCAGGACTCTATCCTGACCTTTATGAAAATTATGTGTTCTTAGAGGCTTGTAGACAAATGTCGTGTACATAAAAGAATGTACGGCCTTGTCGACCTATATTTTGAGTTTGTAAATGATTATGTTGGCCTATTAGGCCCGTATGTCACGTGTATATGACAATGTAATAAGAAAGATATGTTATGTTGGTACTCAGTCGAGTAAGGTATCGGGTGCCCGTCGTGGCCCATTGGTTTGGATCCTGACATTATACTTGTAGTTAGCAGTATTCGAGGTACCGGTAAGTGGCGTGTTGGTTCGAGAGGAGCAAGGTACGCAGTTCCCTGTCTACTATGTAAGTCAAACCTTAGGAGATGCGGAAACCAGGTATCTGCATTTAGAAAAATTAGCTCTTGCATTAATATGTGCATCTCGAAAATTGAAACCTTATTTTCAAAGCCACCATATATGTGTTTAAACAACATATCCTCTTCGGAATGTATTTCATAAACCTGAATTATCGGGTCAGCTTGCCAAATGGGCCATCCAGCTCGGGGGGTACGATATTCAATATCAGCCCCGAACGACTGTCAAGCCCAAATTATGGCGGAATTCGTGGAGGACTTTACGCCCGCCCTTGTGCCCCAGGTAGAAAAAGAACTTATGCTTAAAACGGCCGCATTATGGGGGTGGTGGACCTTATTCACCGACGGTACCTCAAATGTGAGAGGATCCGGGTTTGTCATAGTTTTGAAGCCACCTACAGGTGCGTCATTAGACAATCAATAAAAACTTTAAAATTCACTAATAACAAAGCCGAGTATGAGGCAATGATTGTAGGTCTCGAACTATCCAAAGCCCTGGGAGCGGAAGCTGTCAAAGCCAAGTCTGATTCCCTTGTAGTAGTCAACCAGGCAAACAAGAGGTTCGAGAGGATAGGTTGTAATGGTACCTAGACAAACTTCAAACCACTTTGTGTTGTTTCAAAGAATGGACTCTGGTCCGTGTACCTCGCGAGCAGAACAGCGATGCTAATGCACTCGCGAACCTACGCTCATCCGTCGAAGAAGATGACGTACTCCCCGGGGCTATTGTTCAGATACCCAAATCAGTGATCAAAGAAGGACATGCCGAAATCAACTCAACCAGCATGACATGGGATTGGAGAAACAAATACGTCGATTATTTGGTAAGCGAGAAGTTGCCCACAGATCAGAAATAATCAAGGGCCCTTCGGACCAGAGCAAACTGATCTCGACGAGAGTGGAACTCTATATAGGAGAACCTTCGATGGGCCCCTTGCAGTATGCTTCGTACCAAGAGATACTGATTAAGTGCTCTAAGAAATTCATGAGGCCACCTACAGGAATAACTCATATGCGCATTCTTTAATTCAAAAGGTGATTAGAGAAGGTTACTAATGGGACAACATGGAAAGGGACATCAAAAAATTTGTCCGAAAATGCGACAAGTGTCAGAGATTAGCGCCAATGATCCACCAACCCGGTGAACAGCTACATTCAGTATTATCACCATGGCCATTCATGAAATGGGGAATGGACATAGTCGGCCCCTTACCAACGGCACTAGGTAAAGCTAAATTTATTCTGTTTATGACTGATTATTTCTCAAAATGGGTGGAAGAACATGCCTATGAAAAGATAAGAGAAAAAGAAGTCATCGAATTCATATGGGATCATATCATGTGCCGATTTGGGATGCCCTCCAAGATAACATGTGACAGCGGGAAGTAGTTCATTGGAAGAAAAATAACAAAGTGTCTCAAAGATCACAAAATCAAAAAAATAGTATCGACACCTTACCACCCTTGTGCAAATGGTCAAGCCGAATCCACAAATAAAACCATCATTCAGAACTTGAAAAAGAAGTTACAAAATGCGAAGGGAAAATGGAGATAAACGCTGCCCGAAGTACTATGGGCATATCAGACAACCTCTATATCAAGCATAGGAGAGATGTTGTTCTCTTTGGTGTACCGGTGCGAGGCTTTGATACCGGTCGAGGTCGGAGAACCAAGAGCCAGATTCTGCCATGCCACCGAAGACTCAAACAATGAGGCCATGACTACGGCCCTCGAGCTATTATATGAGAAGCGAGAAGCTTCAATGGTCCGGATGGCCGCCCGAAAACAAAGAATCGAAAGATACTACAACCAAAGAGCAAACCTCCGATATTTCGGAACCGGGGACTTAGTCCTAAGGAAAGTCACCCAAAGCACTCGAAACCCTAACGAAGGGAAGCTAGGTCCGGGCTGGGAAGGATCGTACCGCATCCTTGGAGTAATCAGCAAAGGATCCTACAAGCTCGGCACCATAGAAGGCGAGAAACTGCCAAACCATTAGAGCATATCAATACTCAAGCGTTATTAATGCTAAGGTAAAATCCTCTCCCTCTTCCTTTCAAGTATTAAAGTATGCGTTGCGCTCGTTTTCCCTCGCGGCGGATTTTGTCCCAAAATGAGTTTTACCGGCGAGGTTTTAATGAGGAAACATCCATATGCTACCTAAAGAGAAAATCACTACGTATTTAAGGCTTCTCGTAGATCAACCTCGAATAATAAAGGGCATCCCCCCAGGAGATCACTGAAATATGCCAAAGAGGGTCTCGACAGGAGAATGATGTATCAGACCAAAAAGTCGAATGAACCGTGTTCATGTAGAACAATCAAAACCCTCGATGGAAAAAATATGTATACTTGTACCAAGCAATCAGAGAAGTACCTTCTATCATCAAAACATTTCGCACACCAAAGAAGTTTTCCATTTTTAACAAGAGACAACCCCAGGGCAAAAAATTTATCAAGCACTCGGGAACTATCCTCGACAGTCACTCTACCGAGTCGTCAGAAACTCAAAGCCGTAAGACCTCAGGGCAGGTAATTCCGAGCTCATAAGCCCTTCTCGAGGAAACACCAATTCCAACTCGGGGACTGCCCCCAACTGTTGGCTCATCAAGTTATCTAACTCGAAGCCGTAAGACCCCTGAGCCGAAAACTTCAAACTCGTAAGCCCTCGATGAGGCAAGACCAAAACTGTAAGACCTCAAGTAAGGCATGTACAAATTTGTAAGACGTTAAAGTAGGCATAAATCCCATACCAAAGTCAAGGCTATATTATCTAACTTGTAAGACCCAAAAGGCATACCTTCGATATAGATGCCATGGCTATCTCACTCGGGGACTTGAAGGCTCCGACAAAACTAAAGCAACTCGGAGACATCCAGTTGTTTCCCAAAAATCACAGGCCTCCTATTACTTTGAAAAAATTTGAAATGAACCCGTTAAAGGTTGTGAAAACCTAAAGCGTAAAATCCCAAGTCACCCGCTACATTAAAGGTTGTGCCAACCTAAAGCGTATGAGCCCATGTCGCCCGCTGCATTAAAGGTAGTTCCAACCTCAAGCATAAGAGCCCAAGTTGCCTGCTACATTAAAGGTTGTGCCAACCTAAAGCGTAAGAGCCCAAGTCGCCAGCAAATCGTATCGACCTTACGCGTAAGAGCCCAAGTTGCCATCAACAAGTCATACCGACCCAAAGTGCCTCAGGGCCGATTCAAAAACCTGAGGGCCCTTGAGCTCGAGTCGAAACCCGATTAGGAGACTAAGGCCAATACGGTTAACTAAAGCGCTTCAGGGCCAAAAAAGTGTAACAGCTCAAGTCGCTAGCTAGTGGTATCGACCTTACGCGTTAGAGCCCAAGTCGCAAGCTATAGGTCATACCAACCCAAAGCGCCTGAGGGCCGATTAAAAATCCTGAGGGCCATTGAGCTCGAGTCGAAACCCGACTCGGAGACTAAGCCTGATATGGTTAACTAAAGCGCCTCAGGGCCAAAAAAGAGTAAGAGCCCAAGTCGCCAGAAAATCATATCGACCTCATGCGTAAGAGCTCAAGTCGCCAGCTAAAGTTCATACCGACCCAAAGCGCCTCAGGGCTGATTCAAAAACATGAGGGTCGTTGAGCTCGAGCTGAAACCAGATTCGGAGACTAAGCCGAATACGGTTAACTAACGTGCCTCATGATCAAAAAATCATAAGAGCCCAAGTTTGCAGCTAGTCGTATCTACCTTACGCGTTAGAGCCCAAGTCGCCAGCTATAGGTCATACTATCCCAAAGCGCCTCAAGTTCGATTCAAAAACCTGAGGGCCGTTGAACTCGAGTCGAAACCCGACTCGGAGACTAAGCCTGATACGGTTAACTAAAGGGCCTCAAGGACAAACAAGCATAAGAGGATAAGTCCCCAGCTAGTCGTATCGACCTTATGGTTAAGAGCCCAAGTCGCCAGCTACAAGTCATACCGACCCAAAGTGCCTCAGGGTCGATTAAAAAACCTGAGGACCGTTGAGTTGAAGTGGAAACTCGACTCAGAGACTAAGCCCGATACGGTTAATTAAAGCGGCTCAGGGCCAAAAAAGCATAAGAGCCCAAGTTTCCAGCTAGTCGTATCGACCTCACGCGTAAGAGCCCATGTCGCCAGCTACAAGTCATACCGACCCAAAGTGCCTCAAGGCCGATTCAACAACCTGAGGGCCGTTGAGCTCGAGTCGAAACCCGATTTGGATACTAAGCCCAATAAGATTAACTAAAGCGCTCGAGGGCCAACAAAGAGTAAGAGCCCAAGTCGCCAGCTAATCGTATCGACCTTACGCGTAAGAGCCCAAGTCGCCAGCTATAGGTAATACCGACCCAAAGAGCCTCAGAGCCGATTAGAAAACCTTAGGGTCGTTGATCTCGAGTCAAAATCTGACTCGAAGATGAAGCCCGATACGGTTAACTAAAGCGCCTCAAGGCTAAAAAAACATAAGAGCCCAAGTCGCCAGCTAGTCGTATCGACCTTACGCGTAAGAGCCCAAGTCGCCAGCTACAGGTCATGATGACCCAAAGCAGCTCCGGGCCTATACAAAAACCTGAGGGCCGTTGAGCTCGAGTCGAAAACCGACTCAGAGACTAAGCCCGATACGGTTAACTAAAGCACGTCAGGACGATAAAGCGTAAGATCCCAAGTCGCCAGCTACAGGTCATACCGACCCAAAGTGCCTTATGACTGATTCAAAAATTTGAGGGTCATTGATCTTGAGTCAAAACCCAACTCGGAGCCAAAAATGCGTAAGAACCCGAGTCGCCCGCTACATTAAAAGTCCTATCGACCTTAGTCAGAGGAGCCCTAGTTTCCAGCTACAAGTCATAAGTGGAGATAGTTGCACGTAATGACAGAACACGGCCACCCGACGCAAAGCTACTCAGGGCCAATTTGAAAACTTGAGGGCCGTTGAGCTCGAGCCGAAATCCAACTCGGAGACTAAGCCCGATACGGTTAACTAAATCTCCTTAGAGCCATAAAATGATAAGGTCCCAAGTCTCTAGCTACAACAGAGGTCATGCCGACCTAAAGCATAAAAGCCCGAGTCGCTAGCTTAAATAGCCTCAAGGCCAATTTATAACCCCTAGGGTTTCATCTCAAAGTCCAATTCGCCAGGCTAACTACCAACATTAAAATCAAACCAAAGAATATTTTATATATATATGTGTGTGTATTATAAATACATGTTTACAACGCTCATACGGGTGTCTTATGAAAACAACAAAGCTGAAAATATATTCTACTCTCGGGACCAACTCCCATGACGGCCTTCAAGTAATAGCATCAGCTCAAGAAAAAGGAAAAACATAGCGTCGATCTCGTCAGCCTCGGCCTGCTTTATTTCTTCCGAGAGGTCATAACCCCCGGAATGTATCTCTTCGAGGATCTCCCTATGAGACTTGCATCGAGAATATTCATCGCCTCTCCTCTCCGTAGTGAAAGACCCTCTCAGCTCGGCCCGACCATCTGCAACATCTTTCAAGTAAATGACCACTTTCTTGTCATCCTTCATATTTATAAGATAAGCCTCGATCTTGACAATCCTGCTCAACTGGATAAAGTTATCTTCTCGGGCGTTACGAAGTCGTGTCTCGAGGGAAGCATCCTTGCCCGAAGCTTTCCTTTGACTCGAGGACCGAGTCACCTACGGACAGTTATCGACTACCACCGATCGCCCATAAAGAACAGAGATCTAAAGGTTTATTTTAGAAGTCAAAATCCTCGGACCAATTATCAACATGCATCACAGTCTATTCCAAAAATCAAAGAAAAGACAATAAATGGAAAAAAATAGAGGCCTTTATATAGAGTGAAGATTCATAAATGTATATTTTACAAGGTTCATGCCTGGATCCCTTGCACAAGGAAGAGAACAAGTAAAAACCTAATCTACCTTCTTTAAGACCTGGTCTGTCATTATTATTGCAACTTCGTCTTCTTCCCCCCGGGGACTCTGTCCTCATCAAACCTCTTGGAACTAGCATCAGTTTAATATGTAAGACGCTACCCATTCCTTTCAGAGTATTTTCTAACATCTCGCAAATGGATTCCCGGGCCAAGAGCAGTTTTGGCTACGCTTTTTCCAGTATCATGACTAGTCATGCTGCCCCATAGATAGGAAAGCACTCAAGAACTTCACCTGAAAAATATCATATATGTGTGAAGTTACTTGGACTCGGGGAAACGAAGAATTAGTGAAGCAGTTCTCAACATCAAAATTTATCTGCGACACGAAGAAATATCTTCAAGTTATGTTCTCTCCACAAAGGAATAGCCCGACCGACTCTATCAATAGCTATATCTCCTTCAGATGGATGAATTTTTATGTGCGTCGCTTTTTCCCAACGGCAATGAACCTTCGCCTTTTCAATATCAATCGCCGGACCAACATATCGAGGCATAGGTTCGCGTCAGCCCGCTACTCACAAAGATTTATCAGCCTCAATATCGGATGACATTTCATAAGGTACAAAGAGGCACTCCTCAATGCGAGGGGGAATTGTACTTGTGCTCTTAGAATAGCGTGAACAAGATGGGGTTTTATTTTTTTGAGGAACCGTTTTAGAAGTCTTAGCCATATCTGCATTAGCATTTCAGAATGAGAAGAAAAAAATTGGCGAAGAAAGCAAAAGTTTCTAAGTGGGCGTTTTAAGGTTTACCAAAAATTTGAAAAAAAAGGGGTGGAATATTTATAGAGGGTTTTTCAAGAGTGTTGAAGAAGTTGAAAAGGCGACATATAGCGGCTACGGGGTTTTTCGAGAATCGTGCTCTGTGCAACCTTCCTACCACATCAGCTGATGACCTCACGTGATTGATGTCATGATGAAGACATCGAAGAGGCAATAATCCAATACCGTTTCTAATAACTTTATTCTAAGAAATGCGGGGACTATCTGTATACGGCTAAAATCGAAGAGCCCTATTTTACGGTCATCTCGATGCCTAGAATGCTCGAATATCCTCAACCTCGAGGCAATGAATATCTAAGGTCCTCGACCTCGAGGCCATGCATATCGAAAGCCAACATAGAAAGGCATAAAATTCCCAAGGGGCATGTGGTTGAAGTTGACAAAGTACACAAAATAGTACATGCTCGTACCATGGCATTAAATGGATGTACCAGCCATATCTCTTATATTAATGACGCATGTACTATGATGGGATTCCCCATCATATATAAAGGGGACCCTTTCCACTGTGTAAGGTTATATTCAATACAACAACAAGAACATCCTCTACTCCCTAATAGAAACACTCTCAACATTTGCTTCATTAAACTAATGTTCCTCATTTATTGTGTCATTGAATTATTATCCCTTTATTACTTGTTATTGATCATAAATAGTCCATTCTTAAGGCCTCCAGCATTGCTCATTATTGTCGATAGCCCTTAATCAAGCTCGACCTCGAGGCCTACCCGACCATCCTCGAGACTGGCCTCTTCGACACCTGGTTTGCGTACTCTTGTTATTTTTGCTTTTATTCCATCTTTCTCGCTTCATACGTAGCATCTACTGCCTAAACAACCGGTATTAAAATAGGTTACATATATTTAGAACCACATAATCAAATATAATTGTAATTACCATTTTCAAGGTAAACACATTATTATTTAAGATTCACCAATTTGTATTGATGTGCTTCCACGTTTTGAGATTTAATTGTTATCCAAATATTTTGATTAATTATCATCTAATGAATTCAATAACTTGTTAATCTCCCATTAACCACTAATTACCTATTTATTCACATAATTAGGTATTATCTTAAACTACTTAAAATACTACTCACTTTTAACACACTTTGTACACCTTATTGTTATAGTCATGTGGTACATTCTATGGCGCTGGTCCATAAATACCGGGTATTAAAGCTCGGGCCGTATTATATCCCAAATTGACAAACTTCGACGAAACTCATTTTCTTCGATTTTTCCTTCCCCCTCAAATTCACGAATTTACTTATCCCTTGTTTGAAATAGCATACTGCTTATAATCTCAAAGTAATCCCATTCCCGGACTTACGTCGATTAACTTATGAAGAAACTTTAACATATGAAAATGCGGAGTGTAACATCTCATTTCCAAGCTTTCATTAGTTTATTTATGGCATACTTTCGCAAACGAAAAATATGGGGTGTAACAACCCAGTATTTATGGACTTGTGCCATACAAGGTACCACATGAACATGATAGTAAGGTTTATAAAGTATGTTAAAAGTAATTAGCCTTTAAAGTTATTCGAGATACTTCTTCATTATGACAATAATTGGGTAATTATTGGTTTCAGTGGAAGATTAGCTAGTTAATTATCATTGTTGGATAAGTTTAACCCCCCCCCCCAAGTGGCAGCCCAGGTAATGACTCTTAGTCATTAAAATAGGTGGCATATTAGGGGCCTTTAGGACAAAGCTTAGTCATCCTAAAGTGGAGCCCACTCTCACGCCTCCGTACATCATTAAAGGGAAATGACAATGTTTACTTAGTAACAGATGAGGGAATTCTCTAAAAAGATTCTTATTAACCCCTACAAGGTCGTAGGTTAATTGCAGCTTCTAAGAAAGCCATTTTCAATCTTTCTCAAGAATATCATACAAATTTTTTCCTACTTCGAACCGCCATTACATGTTTTTGTCGCAATTGATGTGTGTTAGAGGGATTGTCAAGAGAACTGGGTCAGGTATGTTAAGACTATATATTCTTACCTTTTGGCATGATCCATACAATAAAAATTAAACGAACAAATGCACAACTTTCATAAATGACTCTATTCATAGAATACTAGAAGTGTTTATGTTCTTGATTCCCCATGCGTCCTATTATTCTATCATCTGTTCTTGGATCTCAAAAATTACATAAATTGATAAAGTTTATTTCATGATTTTAATAAAAGGCATATTGATCTTATGACATTCCGAGAAATATCATTAATGTACTTCTTATGCATTTCAGTCATTTATACATGCACATTGACCCATGAACATATGACATTATATACGCGTATATATATATGTGTGTGTGTGTGTGTATATATATCTATATATATATATGTGTGTATGTGTATGTATATGGGATGGGAAATATTACGGTGTTATATAGGCGCCACCACCTGATTAGCTGGTATATGTTGATGATTTTGCCCACAGTAGCCGAGATTATATGATGGGATGAACTCAGAGGCTTGACGATGCTATGTACGCATATACCTATGCATGATATGAAATTTATATCATTATAAATATAAATGATTCACAGGGTTATTCAGACTTATATGTTGAGTCTTTTTCTACACGTTTCTCTTATGTCTATTGTTTACTAGTTTTCATTCCTAACAAACTCGGTACATTATTTATACTGACATCCATTTGCCTGGGGACACTGCATTTCTTGCCTGTAGGTCCCGATAGACAAGTTGAGAGTCCTCTAAGTAGGCTATCAACTCAGCGGACGGTGTTGGAGTGCTCCATTTGCTCCGGAATTTCTTATTTGGTCAGTATGGTTAGGACATGTATTGATTGATATGGCAGGCTCCCTGTCCCGACCATTATGATATTTATGTACTCTTACAGGCTTGTATATAGATTTCATGTATAGAAATACTTGTATGGCCTTTTCGGCCTAAGTTTTGAGTATATTAAGGATCACGACGGCCTTATAGGTCTGTATGTCATACGTATAAGTTTGTGTTACATGTTGGGTCATTCTATGTCGAGTTTTCCCTCTTACTCTAGTCATCTCATAGCGGCGTTTCCATTTCAGTTACCTATGCTAATATGACACGAAAGATACGTTACCTTGGTACTTGTACTCGATTGGGTAAGGTACCGGGTGCTCGTCGCGGAGCATCGGTTTGGGTCATGACACCGTTGTTACTTGATGATTTGGTTTCCAATATGGATTTACTTATGAGGAGTTGCTTATCTCATATTCTATTGAGTTGTTGGTAACATAATAGAGTGGTATAAAAAAGAAAGTTGTTATCATACATTACTGTGTATAATTCTTATAAATTCCTCTTGAGAATGTTATTGGTTACTTACACGACTATGATATATTATGTGGCAAAAGGTATTCGCCATGCGGGTGTGGCATATGTTGTGGATTGAGGTCTTTTCCATGTGAGTGTGACTTATATTGTGGCACGAGTTCTTTGTTGTGCGATTGTGACTTATATTGTGGTAGGAGGTCTTTCCTTGCAAGGGTGATTAATAATGTGGGAATGAGGTGCCGTGAGTGTGTGGTTCTATTTGGAGACTCATTTTCGAAACTGGACCTTTATTTATTCTAAATTGTTATCGCTTATTCTGATGAGAATAAAGTTATAGCTTACGTAATTCTTCCTGTTCCCAGGTTTTGATATTTTGCACAGGCTATATAACTAGTGAGTGTCTTCACTTGACCCTCGTCACTACTCTACCGAAGTTAGTCTTGATATTTTATGGGTACCGGCTGTGGTGTACTTATACTATGCTTCTGCACATTTTTATGAAGATCCAAGTACCTCAGACCGTGCTGGGTGTTAGTGAGCTGATTCTGAGTCTATGTGGAGACTTCAAGGTACACTTGTCGTTCCTCTTGTATGCCTCAAATTCACCTTCTATTGTTTATGAAATTCCAAAACAGTGTTATATCTGGAGATGTCTTGTGTACTTGTTGTAGAGGTTATGTCACGACCCAAACTAGAGGGTCATGACTAGCAACTGGGCCATACTTGCCGAGTACCAATGTACATTTTATCTAACCTTCCTTATTATCCTTATAGGCCGATAAGATCAATAAAAATGTTAGAAATGAATCATGAACAAGCAACAATGAAAGATAATGGCATGAACATACATAGCATGGGACGTCAATATTGTCCAGAAATTATACATATGGTACAAGCCGCCACACCGCCATGAGAGACTATACAACAAAACTCAGCCAACAAGGCATTCAAAACTATACATGAGTCGACAGTTGTCTACGAGCCTTTAAAGGAACATAAGTGTTGCAACATTGCCGGAAAAAAACACCGACATACCCGTATTGTGTATAACAAAAGTGCATACCAAGACCACGGCAAGTCCGGAGAAGGGATCTCGCCAATAAACACTGAAATTTGACAGCCTACTGTGATGGGGGAGCTTTTCCTACCTGTCTATTAGGATCTGCAACACGACATGCAGTGTCCACAAATAAAAGGGACATCGGTACGGATAAAGTACCAAGTATCTAAGGCAGGAAAACATAAATAAGAATAGTAATGTAAACAGGGATAGAGAATATACAACATATAACACCTGAGTACCGGGAGGCTCGAAGTAAAGTTTGAGCCTAATCTCACAATCCATACATCGAGAAAGCACATCGAAGGTCGAACACAGCCTACCTCAAGGCAGTGCAAAATGGATGACAGTCAAGAAAAGTGGGGATTTCTCAAGGGCATATAGATCAAGGCATAAATCTCAGGATTGGTTCGTGGCAACATTTTTAGGACAAGACCTTGTGCACCAATGTATGGAAAAGGTTAGAGTCATTCCGGAGAGGATGAAAACTACTCAGAGACGTCAGAAATCTTATGCGGACGTTCGTCGTACAGAATTTTGGTTATGTCCTCTACAGGTGAGGGGATCTCCCCGTGTACTGCATCTCCCCAATGGCAGTCCGCCTTCACTTATTTGGGTTTGTTTATCACGCTAATATATCGAGACGGGGTTCACATTGTCCCGCAACCGATGAGGGTTTTGTGACGTTGAAATCAGAGTACGCTTCACAAGGCTCGGAGGTACACTACTTAATGCGAGGAGGTACTGCCGTTTTGCAATTAGACGAGCGTGATGACGTTCACTTTTTAGGGAACTTTCTTAGAAATGTTTGCCATTTTCTTCAGAAAATTCAGAAGAAGAAGAAAAAACTGGTTTAGAGATGAACACAATGAAGGGGTAAGTGTATAGAAGAGTTTATGAAGATTTGAAGATGTTGTGGAAAGTAAAAGTATGAAGAGTGAAAGATTGGAGTATATACATGGGCCATCTAAGTGTGTTGGATAAGCTATAAGGACGGCCAATATCCGTTATCAATTTATGTTTGTTTGAAATTTGTGCAGCCATTACCTCTGCACGACCTTTCCGTCACACCAATCTCTGAGAAACGCAGGGACCATCTGTATACGGTAGAAATCTGAGGAGTCCAGTTTCGAAGTCTCTATTATGCCGAGCCCGAGCTCAGGAGGCTCGAAGTAAAGTTCAATCCTAATCTCATAATTCATACCTCGAGAATGCACATCGAAGGCCTGACACGCCTTACCTCAAGGCAGTGCAAAATCGATGACAGTGAAGAAAAAGCGGGAATTTCTTAAGGGCATATAGGTCAAGGCATAAATCTTAGGATTGGTTCGTACAAATCCGTACTAGGCGATTACACAGATGTACCAATAGAATTCTTTGTCATAATTAGGAGTGTACCATATTAGAGTTTTCCCTTCTTGTATAAAGGGGACCCTAATCATTTGTAATGATCATTATTCGCTGCTATAAAATATTCTACTTTGCTTTTCTCGTTTGATTACTAAATACTATTCTTCAACTTTATTCTTCTTCATTTATTATTCTTCAACTTTAACACTGGTTTGGTTATCCTATTCTTCTTATTTGCACCTAGTACTTCTAGCTTATCTACTAGTACTGAAATAAATCATATATTTTTAGAACCACAAATCAAGTATAATTGTTAACTACATTTTTGAGGTAAACACACACACACACACACACACACACACATATATATATATATATATATATTGCCTATATGGGAATCATCACCACCATATCGTACCCGGACGTAATAGGCTTTGAAAGAATATCCCCGGCCATCATTCGGTTTGTTAGAATCGTACCCGGCTACGTGGAGCTCGGTAAAACCCAATTGATTAGTAGTTTCACAATAGGTGCCATACCCGACCGAGTATAGCGCGACTCGGTAGAGTAAAATATGTACATATATATAATGCATGCTGGACTCATTGGAATCGCGTTCTGAACTTCGGAGTAACGTATGGTCGGTATCCTCCGTACACATTATTAGGACTAACTCTTTATCATGAATCTAATATGAATTAGTAAGTACCAACAACATTGATAGCATAACAATAAGAGAAGAAACATCGACATCAATCGTTGCCTAAGAAGGGAAACAATATAAGTACTGTTAGCTTCTAAGAATGGAGTATCTTTGGAAGCTCATTCATTACATTATGTACAATCAGAGTCGTGTAAAAGAAGAAAACGGATAGCCTCAAATACCTTGTATATACTTCCCAACCTCAAGCTATGCAATTGTCACGACTCCTTAGTCAACAAGAGAAATGACACTATCATTATCGTTTAAGCGTCGTAACTATTATATATAAACCGCAAGTTAAAACAATAACCTATTAGCCCAAAAAACATAAATAATAATCTATTAAGCCTCCCAAAACAGTACACCAACTAACGCCATTACTAACAAGCCTTTCGATAGATATCTCACATGTTACAGCTTCAATGACTTAGCCACAACTTGAATAATATTAAATACATGTAGGGTAAGAGGTTCCTTATCTTTAAACAGAAATAAAAACTTCAATTTGACCTTAATTGACCACGAAATATCCTTACAATGCTGCCACAAGAACAAGGAAGCGAAATAGGGGTTTTTGGCACTAGAACCACTTTAGAAGGCTTGAAATAACCTAGGATTTACATTAAAAACTTGAGGGAATATTTTAAAGAAATAAAACACTTAAAACAACCTCCCATGCTAGCTGGAACAACACAAAAGTCAGCAACAACAAGAAGAATAAGAAACTTACTAGCGTCACGAGATTCTCGACACTTGATTGTGGTGTTTGCCCTTTGTTTGGGTCTTGGATCATTACAGAACCTTGAGAGACTATTTTAAGGGTTCTAGGGTCTGAAGATACTGAAAATAAATTAGTTAAAACGGAGTTGAGGCATCTTATGTATATCCATATATCTCAACCGCCTATGTGGGTCCCATAGAGAGCTTCTTGGTGAAGTCTCGCGAAAACAGGAATATCTCTCTACTCCGATGTCGTATCGATAAACCGTTTAATGAATTGAAACTAGACTCAAAGTTATTTAATTTAGTACATAGAAAACCCCGTAACTCCATGAGAATTGGGAGAAAATCGTAATAACATGTGACCTAAAGTTTAAGTAAAATTATGAACGTAAATTGCGACAACCTTTGTCGACTTTTTTTCATAGATCGTTTGACTTGAAGAATTATGATACGGATATGATATGATTCAAATAACTTAAAACACGACCTCTTGAGAATATTAAGCACCTCTAGTTTTTACCCAAAAAATACGGGCTATAACATCCTTTATTTGTTTAACTTCTAATACTTGTTAACCACTTTTATACACCTTTGTATCGTTGAGACCAATATTATTAAATTCTTATCATCTCAAAGATAGTATCTTCTTTGATTGACGGTGATTAACTTACACTTTGAACTAACGTTCACGAACATGAGTTGTAACACCCTCCCCCTTAGTAACATTCCTCCTCGAATGTAAGAGTTTGTGGGGAGTCTAACTCATCCTGGATTCCGACGGAAATTTCCGGGTGAGTTTCCCCAATAAATGGAAACTAGCAAGACTTGCAAGCATTTAAACCTAACCTATGGCCTCGTAAGGCTATACAAAGCATAATGGATATGTACATTATCTGCATATCATCATTTTGCATTAAGGAAAAGTATTTTCAAGCTATTGCTTACCTCATAGAGCCGTTTCACCTTCTAATGTGGCATGCGTTCCCCCGACATCCTTATTAGCTTTAAACTTGAATGGGTAAGAGTATATCAACTTCATCTCCTCTTTCGCTTCCCATGTCATATCTTCCATTTTATTTTTACTCCACAATACTTTGACGGAAGCTACATACTTTGTTCTCAGCTTGCGGACTTGTCGATCTAATATTTCCACTGGCACTTGTTCATATGATAGATCCGTGGTAACTTCTACATATTTGATAGGAACGACCCGGGAAGGGTCTCCAATACATTTCCTTAACATAGATACATGAAATATTGAGTGGACATATTCCAATTCGGGTGGCAATTATAACTCATAAGCAACTTGTCCAATTCTCTGAAGAATTTTGTACGGCCCGATATACCACGGACTCAGCTTGCCCCTCTTCCCAAAATGCATAACACCCTTCATCGGCAAGATCCTCAGGAAAACCCAATCACCAACCTCAAACACCAGATCACAACGTCGGACATCGGAATAAGAATTTTGTCTGCTTTGCACCGTCCTCAATCGTTCTTGTATCACTTTCACATTCTCAATGGCTTGGTGAATCAAATCTTGCCAGTATAATTCAATTTCACCGACTTCAAACCATCAAAGTAGTGATCTACATCTCCTCCCGTATAGTGCCTCGTATGGAGCAATTTTAATACTGGAATGGTAGTTATTATTGTAGGAAAATTCCAAGAGTGGCAGATGGTCATCCCAATTCTTCTTGAATTCTAAAACACATACTTATAGCATATCTTCAAGTGTCTGAATGGTATGTTCAACCTATCCATCATTCTGCGAATGGAATGCAATGTTGAGATTCACTTGTGTGCCTAAAACCTTCTGAAAAGACCTCCAAAAGATAGCCGTAAATTGTGCTCCTCGGTCTGATATAATAGATATCGGCACACATATGAAGCCTAACAATCTCGTTGATATACAATATTGAATAATCTTCAGCGGTGTAAGTTGTCTTAATTGGCAGAAAATGGGTAGATTTTGTAAGTTTATAAACTATCACCTTGATAGAGTCAAACATACGAACTCCAATAATTAAGCCCATACTGATCACCTCCAATTCCCATGTCGGAATCTCTATATTCTAAATCAATCCACCGGGTTTTTGATGCTCGATCATTACTTGTTGACAATTAGGACATTAGGCTACAAATTCTGCAATAAACTTCTTCGTGTTATCCCACCAATATTGCTCTTTAACATCATGATGCATCTTTGACAAGCTGTAATGTATGGAATATCGGGACTGATGAATCTCAACCATAATCTTCTCTCACAACCCTACAACATTAGGCACACATAATCGAATGTGGTATGTCAGTGCCCCATCTCCTCATATCTTGAAAATCGTAATTTTACACTACTGAATGCTCTCTCTCAATCGTACTAAGGTAGGATCTTCATATTGTCGTGCTTTTACCTCGGCTATCAACGATTATTCTAATTTATTCTGTACAGTAACACCTCTGTTATCAATGTTTAACAATGTGATTCTCATATTAGCCAATTGATGAAGCTCTCTAGTCAACCCTTGTCTACCTGCCTCAATGTGTGTTATGATTCCCATTGACTTATGATTGAGAGTGTCTGCCACAACATTCGCTTTACCAGGATGGTACAATATCTTGACATCGTAATCTTTTAGTAATTCAAGCCACCTACGCTGCATTAAATTCAACTCCTTATACTTGAAGATGTATTACTAACTCTTGTGATTTATGTAGATGTCAACATGGACACCGTATAAGTGGTGTTGCCATATCATCAAAGCATATATTATTGCAGCGAATTCCAAATAATGAGTTGGGTAATGCTTTTCATGCTTATATAATTGTCTTGATTCATAAGCAATGACCTTCACATATTGCATCAGTACACACCCCAAACCTATACCTGAGGCATCACAATATACCACATCACTCTCTGTTTCTTCTGGGAAAGTGAGCACTGGCGCGGATGTCAATTTATTTTTTAGCTCCTGAAAACTTCATTCACAAGCGTCAGACCACTGGAACTTGGTAGCATTTTGTGTTAAGTTAGTCAATGGTGTTGATATAGAGCAAAAACCTTCTACAAATTGCCTATAATATCCTGATAGCCCCAGGAAGTTGTGGACTTCTGATGGTGTTGTATATCTCAGCAAATTCTTTACTGCAACGATCTTCTAAGTGTCGATACCAATACTCTAGTTAGATATCACATGGCCAAGGAATGCTACTTAGTTCAGCCGTCATTCACATTTAGAGAGCTTAGCATATAAATTACAATCCTGAAGGGTCTGTAATACTACACACAAGTGACCCTCATGTTCCGCCTCCAAACGAGAATACACCAGAATGTCATCAATGAATACGATCATGAAAACATCAAGATATTTCCTGAATACACTATTCATGAGATCTATAAAAGATGGTGGGGTATTTTTTAGCTCGAACGACATCACCATGAACTCAAAGTGCCCATATCTTGTCTGGAAGGCCGTATTTGGAATACCTTCTCCTTAGCCCTCACCCGATGATGCCCTAAACGTAAGTCAATCTTGGAGAAATACTTGGCACCCTAGAGTTAGTCAAATTGGTCGTCAATTCTTTGAAGTGGATTCTTGTTCTTTATAGTATACTTATTCAACTGTCGATAATCGATACATATTCTTAACGACCTGTCTTTCTTCCGCATGAACAAAACTGTCGCACCCCAAGGTGAAGTGCTAGTCCTAATGAAGCCCTTATCTAACAAGTCCTTCAACTGCGCCTTTAACTAACGTAACTCTACCGAGTACATCGGGTATGGAGGGGTAAATATCATTTGTGTGTGAGGCAACACATCAATGTTAACCCAAATATCCATTTTCGGAGTAAGGCATGAGAGTTCATCTGGGGAAACGGCTGGAAATTCTTTGACCATAGGGATTGATTCTAGAGCAGGTGGCTTTGCCTCCGCATCCCAAACGTGAATGAAATGATAAATGTAACCTTTTGAGATTATCTTCCTTGATTTTAAACAGGAAATAAACCTACCTTTCAGCGTAGCAATGTTCCCTTTCCATTCAATGATGGGTTCACCAGGAAACATAAACCTAACCATCTTCGTACGAGAATCAACATTTTCATAGCATGAGGACAACTAGTCCATTCCCATTATCACATCGAAATAAACCATTTCTAACTCAAATAAATTTTCTGAGGTTCGACGACTACAAATCATCAATATGAAACCTCTATATAACCTTCTAGGAAACACATAATCTCCTATCAGAGTGGATACCGCAAGTGGTTTACTTATCAATTCAGTTTCAACGCCAAACTTGTTAACCACAAAGGGTGTAAGATATGATAAAGTAGATCCCGGATCAATCAACACATATACATCATAAGAAAATGCTGACTGTATACTTGTAGCAACATCCGAATATGACTCGAGATCATGTTGACCTACTAGAGTGTAGGTTCAATCTTGAGTACAACCCAAACTCAACACTGCACCTCTACCTCAACCGTGACCTGTCAACTGCTGAAAACCCCATCATATGGCTAGGTTGTCCGCAAGAATAGCACGCATCAGAACCTCGATGGCACAGTCCAAAGTGGGCCTTTTCGCACATTTAAAACAAGGTGTTGGGGTTCTCGTATGACTAGTATCCCTATAGATTGTAAGTCTGATTCCCGCGAACCCTGACCTGGACCAGAATAGGTAAATTGATCATGCTGAGGACTCCGAATTGTTTAGGACCACTAGCTACAAGTGGCGTCGAACTCCTCGAAGATTGGGTCTAGTACTACCTCTGAAATCATCAGAATACCATGCAAATATGCACTCCGATGTTGGCCCCTATCTTACTCCATATCTCCCCTTTGATGGCGCTTACGATCCTCTAGTGTTTGAAGTGGATTATTGTTCTTTATAGTATACTTATTCAACTGTCGATAATCGATACACATTCTTAATGACCTGTCTTTCTTCCGCATGAAAAAAACTGTCGCACCCCAAGGTGAAGTGCTAGTCCTAATGAAGCCCTTATCTAACAAATCCTTCAACTGCGCCTTCAACTAACGTAACTCTACCGGGTACATCGGGTATGGAGGGGTAAATATCATTTGTGTGTGAGGCAACACATCAATGTTAACCCCAATATCCATTTCCGAAAGAAGGCATGGGAGTTCATCTGGGGAAACGGCTGGAAATTCGTTGACCATATGGATTGATTCTAGAGCAGGTGGCTTTGTCTCCGCATCCCAAACGTGAATGAAATGATAAATGTAACCTTTTGAGATTATCTTCCTTGATTTTAGACAGGAAATAAACCTACCTTTCAGCGTAGCAATGTTTCCTTTCCATTCAATGATGGGTTCACCAGGAAACATAAACCTAACCATCTTCGTACGAGAATCAACATTTTCATAGCATGAGGACAACTAGTCCATTCCCATTATCACATCGAAATAAACCATTTCTAACTCAAATAAATTTTCTGAGGTTCGACGACTACAAATCATCAATATGATACCTCTATATAACCTTCTAGGAAACACATACCGCAAGTGGTTTACTTATCAATTCCGTTTCAACGCCAAACTTGTTAGCCACAAAGGGTGTAAGATATGATAAAGTAGATCCCGGATCAATCAACACATATACATCATAAGAAAATGTTGACTGTATACTTGTAGCAACATCCGAATATGACTCGAAATCATGTTGACCTACTAGAGTGTAGGTTCAATCTTGAGTACAACCCAAACTCAACACTGCACCTCTACCTCAACCGTGACCTGTCAACTGCTGAAAACCCCATCATATGGCTAGGTTGTCCGCAAGAATAGCACGCATCAGAACCTCGATGGCACAGTCCAAAGTGGGCCTTTTCGCACATTTAAAACAAGGTGTTGGGGTTCTCGTATGACTAGTATCCCTATAGATTGTAAGTCTGATTCCCGCGAACCCTGACCTGGACCAGAATAGGTAAATTGATCATGCTGAGGACTCCGAATTGTTTAGGACCACTAGCTACAAGTGGCGTCGAACTCCTCGAAGATTGGGTCTAGTACTACCTCTGAAATCATCAGAATACCATGCAAATATGCACTCCTATGTTGGCCCCTATCTTACTCCATATCTCCCCTTTGATGGCGCTTACGATCCTCTAGTGTTTGAAGTGGATTATTGTTCTTTATAGTATACTTATTCAACTGTCGATAATCGATACACATTCTTAACTACCTGTCTTTCTTCTACATGAACAAAACTGTCGCACCCCAAGGTGAAGTGCTAGTCCTAATGAAGCCCTTATCTAACAAGTCCTTCAACTGCGCCTTCAACTAACGTAACTCTACCGGGTACATCGGGTATGGAGGGGTAAAT
>ML435099.1:0-33184 GCA_005239525.1 Nicotiana knightiana | reverse complement strand
TCCTATATTACTTGTCGACCACGTACACTTGCGTGTGCATTGGGAAATCAACCAACAGTTGTTTATGACTGTTGAGCTATGAAATATCCTAGAAGATTGAACTGAAAACTAGTAAATTGATGCTTCACTACATATTTGGATTTTATTATTATTCGATATTTATTTCCTTACTATCCATGCTTACTTGTTTTCCTCTTTTATATTATCACCTAAATATGTTGTTTGGACCCTAGTAAGAGTCAAGTCGACCTCTCGTCACTACTTATTCAAGATTAGGCAGGAAACTTATTGGGTACATATTGTTTATATACTCATGCTATGCTCTGTACTTAATTGTACAGGTTCTGAGGCAGGTGCATCTAGGTTCCAGTCCGGAGTTCATTCTTGAGTTATACTAGTCGAGGCTTCACGATGAGCTGGTCTTCTTGGCGATTTCCAGAAGCGCTTTGGAGCTATTCTTTTGTTATTTTTGTCTATAGTTACTCATACAGTATGACAGACTTTCATTATTTTGATATTATTCTACTAGATGCATGTAGACTTGTGACACTACTACCTGGCACACACGCTAGTAGACTTTATTTTGAAATGTAATCTTAATTATGACTTCACGATTATTTATTTTTCATAAAATTGCCTAAGTTATCCGTTTCTACATAATGTCTCACAACTAAGTTAAGCAAGTGTTGAAAAACTGTTTTTGGTAAACTACATGAAACTCACTAGTAGATAATGGTTGGCTCACCTGACTGCAGTGTTGGGCGCCATCGCGACCTGGGTTAGGATTTGGGTCGTGAAAAAATGGTATCAGAGCTCTAGGTCCACGTAGGTCTCATAAGTTACGGGAAAACCCAATAGAGTATTGCGGATTGGTACGGAGATGTCAGTATTTATCTTCGGGAGATTATAGGGTGTTAGGAAATCTCTCTGTATTCATCTTCTATCGTGCAGTTGATGGTATACTAAATCTCACTCTTCTATTCTCTCACAGATGGTGAGGACGCGAGCAGCCGTTGTTCTGGACCTGGGAGGGGCCACTACCCCTGTCATCTGAGGTCGTGGTAAAGGCCAGGGGAGGGCACCGACGCGAGGAAGGGGACGAGGGAGTCCTAGGACTGTACCAGTCGCACCCCTAGCGGATCCAGTAGAGGATCCCATCACTGAGGAGCAAGGCGAGGTGCCCGTAGCAGATCCTGCCCCTTTGGATTTTATGGTAGCGCCAGGATTTCAGGAGGTCATGGGCCGTATGATGCGGTTCATGGACATCATGACTCAGGCTGGTTTATTTCCAGCAGATCCGGTCACATCTCAGGCGGGAGGGGGAGCACAGACCCCTACTGCACAGGCCGTCGGACATGCAGAAGCAGTATATCAGACCCTGGGTACACTGCCCGTGGGCGGGGTTCAGCCAGTAGCAGCAGCAGCAGCACCCGAGCCCAGACCAGTTACGAACGGTGATCCGCATAAGTTATTAGACAGGTGGACCAGACTGTACCCTCCTATCTACGGAGGTGAGCGTCATGAGGACGCACATGATTTTATTGATAGGTGCAGGGACAGACTGCACAACATGAGGATACTGGAGTCTCATGGAGTTGACTTCACTACATTTCAACTAGAGGGTAGGGCCGGTAGATGGTGGCAGTCCTATATTCTTGGCAGACCAGCAGATTCCCCTCCCATCACTTGGGAGTAGTTCATTTAGTTATTCCTGGATAGATATATTTTACCCTCTGAGAGGGAAGAGCTGTGGTATGAGTTTGAGCAGCTGGAGCAGGGTCAGATGTCAGTGACCGACTACGAGGCTAGGTTTTCTGAGTTATCTCGTCACGCACTCATGATACTTCCTATTGATGCATAGAGAGTGTGGAGATTTGTAGTTGGGTTGCATCCAGGTATTAGAGCCAACATGGCCTGAGAGGTGGAGAAGGGGACTCCTTATGAGCTTATGGTAAAGATTGCTCGCAGGATAGAGGGTTATCGGTCGAGGAGCAGAGAGCAGGGTCAGCAGGATAAGAGGGCTAGATTTTTTGGGGATTTCATAGGTGCTCCAGCTAGGGGCAGAGGTCAGTTTGGTAGGGGCCAGCCCAGTAGGCCCCCATATTCAACACCACCACCTCCACGAGGTGTCCCAGCGAGGCCTTATTTTAGCGCCATGCTGGAGAGTTCTTACAGCCCGTAAGCTATTCGGGGTTCCTCCGATGGGTATTCTGGTCATCAGGGGTCTACCAGTCCTTATTTCAATGCTATGCCAGAGAGTTCATACCATCCTCCCTCTATTTAGGGTTCTTCTTCGGGCAGCAAGCCACGGTGCAGGGAGGTTGTTATGAGTATGGGGATCCAGGTCACATGAAGAGGCATTATCCCAGGCTTCAGGGCAAGGCAGTGCAGCAGGGTCACCAACCTATGAGATCAGCACCAGCGGTTCGGCTACCTAGAGGTGGAGGACAGGATGGTAGGGATCGTCCCAGAAGTGGAGGCCAGGCAGGGGGAGCCCAGTCAGCTCCTGTTTATTCCGGTGGAGGTCAATCATTCAGCGTTCCAGTCAGATTATATGTTATTCCGGCCAGATCAGATGCAGTGGACTCAGATGTCGTGATCACAAGTATTATTTCAGTATGCGGTAGAGATGCATCGGTATTATTCGATCCAGGGTCCACTTATTCATATGTATCAGCCTTATTTTCTCATTCCCTGGATATTCCTCGTGAGTCCTTGGGTACTCTTATTTATGTGTCCACTCATGTGGGCGATTCTGTGGTTGAGGACCGGATTTATCGGTCCTATATGGTTACATTCTGTGGGTTCGAGACCAAAACAGACTTCATGTTGCTTGATATGGTTGATTTTGAGGTTATCGTGGGCATGGATTGGATGTCTCTCTATCATGCCATTCTAGATTACCATGTCAAGAATGTTAATCTAGCCATGCCCGAGTTGCCGAGATTGGAGTGGAGAGGTTGCTTAGTTAGCACCGCTAGTCGGGTTATTTCTTTCTTGAAGGCTCGATATATGGTCAAGAAGGGTTGTTTGGATTATCTGGCGTATATGCAGGACACCACCGCCGAGTCTCCAATGATTGATTCAGTGCCAGTAGTTCGAGAGTTTGATGATGTATTCCATTCAGACCTTCCAGGCATGCCACCAAATCGTAAAATTGATTTTTGCATTGACTTAGCTACAGACACCCAGCCTATATCTATTCCCCCGTACCGTATGGCTCTGAAGAAATTGAGGGAATTGAAAGGACAGCTTGAGGAGTTGTTGGCTAAGGGGTTTATCATACTGAGTGTATTGCATTGGGGTGCTCCAGTGTTATTTGTGAAAAAGAAGGATGGGACTATGCGGATGTGTATTGACAACCGCCAGTTGAACAAGGTCAACATCAAGAACAAGTACCCGTTGCCGCGTATCGATGATTTGTTTGACCAGTTGTAGGGTGCTCGGGTGTTTTTTAAGATTGAACTGAGACCGGGGTACCATCAGTTGAAGATTCGGGACTCGGATGTTCCGAAGACAGCCTTTCGTACGAGATATGGTCATTATTAGTTCCTGGTGATGTCATTTGGCTTGACTAATGCCCCAGCAGCATTTATGGACTTGATGAACAGGGTGTTCAGGCCTTATATTGAATCTTTTGTCATCATCTTCATTAATGACAATTTGATTTACGTGAGCAACATTTGAGGGTTGTGCTCCAGACTTTGCGGGAACAGAAGTTGTATGCTAAGTTCTCCAAGTGTGAGTTTTGGTTGGATTCTGTGGCATTCTTGGGGCATGTGGTATCCAGAGAAGGTATCAAGGTTGATCCTAAGAAGATTGAGGCAGTTCAGAGTTGGTTACGCTCTACTTCAGCTACAGAGATCAGGAGCTTCTTGGGTCTAGCGGGTTATTATCGCCGATTTGTGGAGCGCTTTTCATCCATTACAGCTCCTCTGACTAGATTGACCCAGAAGAATACTCTGTTTCGATGGTCTGGCGAGTGTGAGGCGAGCTTTCATAAGCTCAAGACAGCATTGACCTCTACACTAGTTCTAGTGTTGCCTTTCGGTTCTGGGATGTATACGGTTTATTGCGACGCTTCACACATTGGTTTGGGTTGTGTGTTGATGTAGGAGGGGCGATTTATTGCATATGATTCACAACAACTGAAAGTTCATGATAAGAATTACCATGTGCACGATCTGGAGTTGGCGGCGATTGTTCATGCGCTTAAGATTTGGAGACACTACTTGTATGGGGTGCCTTGTGAGGTTTATACAGATCACCGCAGTTTGCAGCACTTGTTCAAGTAGAGGGATCTTAATTTGAGTCAGCGCAGGTGGCTTGAGTTGCTGAAGGATTATGACATCACCATTCTTTATCATTTGGGCATGGAGAACGTGGTAGCAGATGCCTTAAACAAGAAGGCGGAGAGTATGGGTAGTTTGGCTTTCATTTCAGCAGAGGAGAGACCTCTAGCTTTGGACATTCTGTCCTTGGCTAATCTCCTGGTGAGGTTGGACCTTTCTGAGCCCAGCCGGGTTCTTGCACGTGTGTTGGCCTAATCTTCGTTAATGGGGGAGATCAAGACTCGACTGTATGATGATCCGCACTCGGTGGCTCTCCGGGAGACAGTGGTATAGGGTAGTGACAAGGAGGTTTCTATTGGCGAGGATGGTGTTCTGAGACTTCAGGGTCGCTTATGTGTCCCCAATGTCGATGGCCTGATCGAGAGGATTCTAGAGGAGGCTCATACTTCACAGTATTCCATTCATCCTGGTGCGAAGATGTATCGTGATTTGAAGCAGCATTACTAGTGGAGGCGGATGAAGAGGGACATTGTGGAGTATGTGGCTAGGTGTCTTAATTGCCAGCATGTTAAGTATGAGCATTAGAGGCCAGGAGGCCTACTTCAGTAAATGCCCATTCCTGAGTGGAAGTGGGAACGCATCACTATAGACTTCGTGGTTAGGTTACCTCGGACCTTGCGGAAAGTTGACGCGGTTTGGGTCATTATGGATAGATTGACCAAATCAGCGCATTTCACTCCAGTGGATACTACATATACTTCTGAGAGGTTGGCCCAAATCCACATTCGGGAGATAGTTCGTTTACACGGTGTGCCGGTGTCCATTATATCAGATCGAGGTCTTCATTTCACCTCGCACTTCTAGAGAGCCGTACAGAGTAAGTTAGGCACCCGGGTAGAGCTCAGCACAGCATTCCACCCTCAGACCAACGGGCAGTCGGAGTGGAAAGTTCAGATATTGAAGGACATGCTCAGAGCATGTGTGATTGACTTTGGAGGACAGTGGGACCAGTTCTTGCCTTTGGGCGAGTTTGCTTATAATAATAGTTATCAGACCAGCATAGAGATGGATCCATTTGAGGCCTTGTATGGTCGGCAATTTCGATCTCCCACCGGGTGGTTTGAGTCTGGCGAGGCTACGATATTGGCACGACCCCCAAATCCTAACCGGCCGTGATGGTGCCTATCGTGGAACTAGGCTAGCCGACTACCGAATTTTTGTAATTTCTTCTGAAAACCCCATTTAAGTTTCAAGCATTTCATAGAAATATACTGAAAATTACTTAATATAATAGGCCAATTTATATACAGTACTGCCATCCCCAAAACCCAGAGCCAACATGTCATGAGCATCTAGTGAAACAAGCCAAAATAAAATACTATAATACAAAACTCCGAATCAAAGCTAAATACATCAGGAAGGCAAAACAGAGAAGCTGCGAACGCTGAACAGATACATCTATATCCCACGATCCGACTCCACTGTGATATATAAAAGCTAATGGCTCGATATCTGCTCCTGAATCTGCACACAGAGGTGTAGGGAGTAATGTGAGTACGCCAACTCAGTAGTAATGGAAATAAATCAAGTCTAATAAGCAAGGAAACACTTAAAAATCAATGCCATCAAGTCACAATATACACAGCCTTACATTCCAATAGTATAACATAGATATACAAACCATCATGTCTTAAAAATCAACTTCATAAAAGTCCTTTAAAGAATGAACATTTGTAAGAACTTTAAAACAAAGGATTTGGTATGCAATGAATGTAGTAAAATCATAGTAGCCTCTCGGGCAAAACATGTTTCATAATCAGCCCCTCGGGTATGCCTCACAATCACTCAGCACCTCAGAGTCACTCAAGCCGCCCAATCACTCGTCACTCGCACTCGGTGCGCTCACTGGGGGTGTGTACAGACTCTGGAGGGGCTCCTACAGCCCACGCACTAATATAACTCAGCACCTCACCATCACTCTTGGCCCTCGGCCACACTCGGTGGAACCACTCGAAAAGCCCCTCGGGCGAATTAGTAAAACAGGGTACTCGACCCGAAAACATCATTTTAATGCTAATGTAGTGTAAATCAGGCTGAGTTTCAAATAAACAGTATGCACAATGATGCTGAGTAAAATTATCAACAAATAGTGAGGAAAACAGCAGTAAAAACCCTCAAAGGGTCTAAACAGATCGGCACGAGGTCCCAACCACGGCTTATAGCCCAAATATTTCACAAATCTTTAGAACATAATTTAACATAAGGTTTTGAGTAAATATGCAACTCATTAGTCGCCGAGGAGAGTACCTAGTACAATCCAAAAATCAGTACGCGACACATACTCATCCGACATGTGCGCCATTCCAAATATAGTGAGAAAATAATGCAGTCTGGGGTTCCATACCCTTAGGACAAGATTTAAGACCATTACTTACCTCAATCGGGCCACAACACTAGTCCTCTATGATTTTTCCCCTAAAATTGACTCCCGATTGCTCTGAATCTAGCCAAAACCAGTTAACATTATCAATATATACTCAAGGAACACAACCCAATCGAAAATTCTCAATTTAATCAAAGAATTCTCGAAATTCGGCCAAACCCGAGCCCCGGGCCCACATATCGGAATTCGATAATTTTTACATTATTAGAACCCTCGTCCTCCCACTATTCTATACATACCAAGAATACTAAAATCGGACCACAATTGCCCACTCAAATCCTCAAAAGAAAAAAATGAATTTCTCAAGGACCCTACTTCCCCAACTTGGTTAAATTTCCAGAATTTTTGTGGTTTAATCACTTAAGAATTGACATAGAAACGTGTTATGAAGTTGTATTACCTCCAGATGATTCCCCTTCAATTCTCTCTCAAAATCTCTCAAGTCCGCATGCAACAATGGAGAAAATGACAACCAAATTCTCACTTCCGGCCTTTTAAATATTCTGCCCAGCTAAAATAATTCCTTCACTGCGATCGCAAACTTTGGCACGCGATCGTGAAGAACAAACTTGCTGCCCCACCAATTTACCTTACGCAATCGCGATTCATCAAGACTTAAACCCACGCGATCGCAAACCATTCCACGCGATCACGAAGAACAAAGCTCAATTCACCCACGCGCCCCTTTAACTCTACGCGATCGTAAACAAGACCACATGATCGCACTGACCAACCACTCATACTCACGCGATCGCGGCCTCCCCTATGCGTTCACGATTAACAAAAACCATGCCTCACCAATTAACCCTACGCGATCGCAAACATCCTCACGCAATCGCGTAGAAGGAAACCAGAACCTTACACCAGCAGCAATCTGCCCAGATTTCAAGCCAAAAGTTAGTCCGTTAACCATCGAAAACACACCCGAGGCCCTCAGGACCTCAACAAAACATACCAACATATCGCATAACATCATTAAAACTTAGTCGAGCCTTCGAAACACCAAAAACAACATTAAAACACCAAATTTACATCAAATTCAAGCCTAAGAACTTGAAACTTCTAAATTTCGCCAACCACGCCGATACCAACCAAAACACCTCCGATTGACCTCAAATTTTGCAGACATACCCAAAATGACATTACGAAATTGTTCCAACTTCTGGAATTCCATTCCGACCTCGATAGCCTATTTTCCACTGCCGACCAGAAATCGCCAAAAACTAACTTTCGCCAATTCAAGCCTAATTCTACACCGGACATCACAAAAATATTCCGAACATACTCCTAAGTCCTAAATCACCTAACGAAGCTATCCGAGCCATAAATCCGCATTCCAAGGTCTTTTACCAATAAGTCAACTCTCAGTTGACTTCCTCAACTATTAGGCTACTTTAAAAGGCTAAATGCCTAACTCTTGCCATAACCACTCCGGACCCAAACCAACTGATCCAACACATGAAAAATAGGATAGCGATATATAATAAATGCAGAAATAGGAGAAATGGGGTAAATCTCTCGGAACGACCGGTCGGGTCGTTACATCCTCTCCCTCTTAAATAAATGTTCGTCCTCGAACGGGTCTAGAAATATACCTGGAGTCTCAAATAAGTGAGGATATTTGTCCCGCATATCCCGCTCGGTATCCCATGTGGCATCCTCCACTGGCTGCCCTCCCCACTGAACCTTCACTGAAACTATATCCTTAAACATCAGCTTCCTGACCTATCGACCCAAAATAGCCACTGGCTCTACCTCATATGACATATCACCCTCGAGTTGAACCGTGTTGAAGTCCAAAACATGGGAAGGGTCACCAACATACTTCCGGAGCATCGAAACATGGAATACTGGATGAATACTCGATAAACTGGGAGGCATAGCAAGCCTATAAGCCACGTCCCCAATCCTCTGAAGCACCTCAAATGGCCCAATGAACATGGGACTCAGCTTCCCTCTCTTCCCGAATCTCATAACACCCTTCATGGGTGAAACCTTAGCAACACCTTATCCCCAACCATGAAAGACACATCTCGGACCTTCCGGTCCGCATAACTATTCTGCCTAGACTACACCGTGCGAAGCCGCTCCTGAATCAACTTTGCCTTACTCAAAGCATCTTGAACCAAGTTTGTGCCTAATAGCCTAGCCTTGTATGGCTCAAACCAACCAACCAGAGACCTACACCTCCTACCATATAAAGCCTCATATGGAGCCATCTAGATACTCGACTGATAGCTGTTATTATATGCAAACTCTGCTAGTGGCAGAAACTGATCCCATGAACCACCAAAGTCAATCACACAAGCACGCAACATGTCCTCCAAAATCTGAATAGTACGCTCCGAGTGCCCGTCGGTCTGAGGATGAAATGTTGTGCTCAGCTCAACCTGAGTACCCAACTCTCTCTACACGGCTCTCCAAAACTGAGATGTGAACTGAGTGCCCCTGTCGGAAATGATAGAAACTGGAACCCCATGCAATCTGACAATCTCCCTGATATAAATCTCAGCTAACCTCTCCAAAGAATACATAGTACCAACAGGAATGAAGTGCGCGGACTTGGTTAGCCGATCCACAATAACCCATATAGCATCAAACCTCCTCGAAGACCATGGGAGTCTAACGATGAAGTCCATGGTGATCCGCTCCCACTTCCACTCTGGAATATCAAACCTCTGAAGCAATCCACCAGGTCTCTGGTGCTCATACTTGACCTGCTGACAGTTGAGACACCGAGCCACAAACTCCACAACATCCTTCTTCATTCTCCTCCACCAATAATGTTGTCTCAAATCCTGATACATCTTCGCGGCACCCGGATGGATGGAATACCGCGAACTATGAGCCTCTACTAGAATCAAATCTTGAAGCCCATCTACATTGGGCACGCATATCCGTCCTTGAATCCTCATGACCCCATCATCACCAATAACCACATCCCTGGCATCACCGTGACGGACCTGGTCCTGAAGAACAAGCAAATGTGGGTCATCANAACACCCGCGGGGGCTCTGATAAATCCAATCTCACCAAATGACCTGCTAAGGCCTGAACATCAAGAGCTAATGGCCGCTCTGCTACTGGAAGGTAAGCTAAACTCCCCAAACTCTCTGCTCTACGACTCAAGGCATCGGCCACTACATTGGCCTTCCCCGGAGGATATAAGATAGTGAGTTCATAATCCTTGAGGAGCTCTAACCATCTCCTCTTACGCCAATTCAAGTCCTTATGCCTCAGCAGATACTGCAAACTATGATGATCAGTGAAAATCTCACACTGCACTCCATACAAATAATACCGCCAAATCTTCAAGGCATGGATAATGGCAGCTAACTTAAGATCGTGCACTGGACAATTCTTCTCGTGCACCTTCAACTGTCTGGACGTGTAGGCAATCACCCTACCGTCCTGCATCAATACCGCTTCTAAGCCAACTCTAGAAGCATCACAATAAACTTTATAAGAACCCGAACCAGCAGGCAGAACTAGTACTGGAGCTATAGTCAATGCTGACTTGAGCTTCTGAAAGCTCTCCTCACACTCATCAGACCATCTGAATAGAGCACATTTTTTGGTCAATCTGGTCAAAGGCGAAGCAATCGAAGAGAATCCCTCCACAAAGCGACGGTAATATCCTGCCAAACCAAGGAAACTCCTAATATGGGTAGCTGAGGACGGTCTGGGCCAACCTTGCACCGCCTGTATCTTTTTCGGATCAACCTGAATCCCCTCACTAGACACCACGTGCCCCAAGAAAGCTACCGATCCCAGCCAAAACTCACACTTGGAGAATCTCGCATAAAGCTTCTCCTCCCTCAATCTCTGTAACACAACTCTCAAATGCTGAGCATGCTCTTCCTGGCTACGAGAATAAACCAGGATGTCATCAATGAACACAATGACGAAGGAATCAAGATAAGGCTGAAACACGTTGTGCATAAATTGCATGAACGCAGCTGGGGCATTGGTCAGGCCAAATGACATAACCAAGAACTCAGAATGACCATACCTGATCCTGAAAGCAGTCTTCGGAATATCAGAATCCCGAATCCTTAACTGATGATACCTAGACCTCAAATCAATCTTGGAAAGTACTCTGGCTCCCTGAAGCAGGTCAAACAAATCATCCATGCGGGGCAATGGATATCGATTCTTCACCGTAACCCTATTCAACTACCGAAAGTCAATACACATACGCATGGACCCATCCTTCTTCTTAACGAACAACACCGGTGCCCCCCAAGGTGACACACTAGGCCGAATGAACCCCTTATCCAGGAGCTCCTGAAGCTGCTCCTTCAATTCCTTTAGCTCCGCTGGTGCTATACGGTATGGTGGGATAGAAATAGGCTGAGTTCCTGGCACCAGGTCAATACCAAAATCAATATCCCTATCAGGTGGCATGCCTGGCAGGTCTGCAGGAAACACATCCGAAAAATCACGGACCATAGAGACTGAATCAATAGCGGGAGTCTCACCACCGACATCCCTCACAAAGGCCAAATAAGATAAACACCCTTTCTCAACCATGCGTCGAGCCTTCAGGTAAGAAATCGCCCTGCTGGGCATATACTCGGAAGAACCTCTCCACTCAACCCTCAGACACCCCGACATAGCTAAGGTCACGGTCTTAGCATGACAATCAAGAACAGCATGGCACGGAGATAACCAATCCATGCCCAAAATCATGTCAAAATCGGCCATGTTGAGTAATAGTAGGTCCACTCGGGTCTCCAGACCCCCAATAGATATAGTGCACGACCGATACACATGGTCCAACAACAGTATCGCCCACCCGAGTCGACACATGAACAGAGGTGACTAGAGACTCATGGGGCACATCCAGAAAATCGGCAAAATATGAAGAAACATAGGAATATGTGCAACCAAGGTCAAATAAAGCCAAGGCATCACGGCAATAGACTGAAACAATACCTGCAATCACGGCATCTGAGGCCATAGCATACGGCCTAGCTGGAAATGCATACATATGAGCCTGACCTCCCCCTTCTCGACCTCCCCCTCTAGGGCGGCCTCGGGCTAACTAACCACCATCCCTGGCTGCCTGGGCGGGTGGTGAAGCGACTGGAGCTTAAGTCGAGGGCTGGCCCCTCTGCTGAGAAGATCCACCGGAACGGCGGGGACACTGCCTCTACCCGTGCCCGAACTCTCCACACTCAAAACTACTACCTAGAGTTGGAGGCGGGGACTGATAGAAACCCCTAGCACCTATACGGCCACTAGAAGACTCCTGTATAGATGAATCCTGAACTGGAGGTGCTCGAGCTGCACTCTGAGCTGGGAGGGCACCAAATGAACTACGACCTGACTGAGAACCACGGGGACCCTGCCCCGAAAATGCACCACTATATGTTGGGCGGCCTGACTGAGGAGGCCTGAATGAACAGCCCCTACCCTACTGAAACTGTCCCCTGAAGGGAGCACCACTAGAACTTCCCGAACCATGAGGCCTCTTGTCGTCTCTCTCTCCTCCCGCTCCTAGCAGCGAACAGACTCAATATCTCGAGCTATGTTAACAACCTGCTCGAATGAAGCACCCGATACTCTCTCCCGAGTCATAAATAACCAAAGATGATAAGAAAGACCATCTACGAACCTCCTCACCCTCTCTCTATCAGTAGGGATAATCTCAGAAGCATGCCTAGCCAACTCGAAAAATCTCATCTCATATTGAGTGACTGATAACTCTCTCTGGTGCAGCTGCTCAAACTACCTACGCTTCTCCTCTCTGTGGGACTGAGGAACATACTTCTCCAAAAAGATCATGGAGAACTGCTGCCAGGTAAGAGGTGCCGAACAAACCGTCCTACGCCTCTCGAAAGACTCCCACCAGGTAAAGGCAGCATCCGCGAACTGAAATGTAACAAACGAGACCCCACTAGTCTCCAGAATACCCGTGGTGTGCAGTATCCTCTGGCACCTATCTAGAAATCCCTGGTCAGCCTCGCCCTCTGTACCGCTAAAAGTCGGAGGCTGAAGTCTACTAAATCTCTCCAACCTGCGCTGCTCGTCTTCAAGCATAACAGGGACCATATAATCCTGAACCGGAGCAGTTGACTGAGCTGGGGTTGCTCCCGGTGCCTGAATATCGTGTACAGCCTGCTCAGGTGCCCGGGCAGCTGGAGTTTGATTTCCTCCCCCGGCCTGAACTGTGGTGGCAGAAGAAGACATGGAAACGGCCTGAGCCAAATCGGTGCATACTGACAATATTTGAGACAGGGCCTCTTGAAGACCCGGAATAACCATAGGCACTGCTGGAACCTGAGCCTGTCTCGCTGGGACACCATCGGTGGGAAACTGATCATGATCGATAGGGGGATCCTGAAGTACAGCCACGGCTGTTGCGTGGGTTGGCCCCTACCTCTACCACGGCCTCGATCGCGGCCTCGACCTCTCGCTGGCCTAGCCGGTGACTGTCACCCTGATCGATATGGCGTGTCCTCACCATTCTTGAGAGAATGAAACAACGTAAATTTAGATTTCAAGAATCAATAGATCAGCACGAAAGAGTTCAAGAAAGATAGAAATGTTTCCTAAAAGTTCGGCAGCCTCTCAAAGATAAGTACAGACGTCTCCGTACCGATCCGCAAGACTCTACTAAACCTGCTCATGACCGTTGAGTCCTATGTAACCTAGGGCTCTGACACCAATCTGTCACAACCCCCAAATCCTAGTCGGCCGTGATGGCGCCTATCGTGGAACTAGGCTAGCCGACTACCACATGTTCGTAATTTTTTTTTAAAACCACATTTAAGTTTCAAGCAGTTCATAGAAATATACTGAAAATTACTTAATATAATAGGCCAATTTATATACAGTACTGCCATCCCAAAAACCCGGAGCCAACATGTCATGAGCATCTAGTGAAATAAGCCAAAATAAAATACTATAATACAAAACTCCGAATCAAAGCTAAATACATCAGGTAGGGAAAATAGAGATGCTGCGAACGCTGAACAGCTACCTCTATATCCCACAATCCGGCTCTGCTGCGATAAATAAAACCTAATGCTCGATATCTGCTCCTGAATCTGCACACAGAGGTGCAGGGAGTAATGTGAGTACGCCAACTCAGTAGTAATGGAAATAAATCAAGTCTAAGTAGCAAGGAAACACTTAAAAATCAATGCCATCAAGTCACAATATACACAGCCTTACTTTCCAATAGTATAACATAGATAAACGAACCATCATGTCTTAAAAATCAACTTCATAAAAGTCCTTTAAAGAATGCATATTTGTAAGAACTTTAAAACAAAGGATTTGGTATGCAATAAATGTAGTAAAATCATAGTAGCCTCTCGGGCAAAACATGTTTCATAATCAGCCCCTCGGGCATGCCTCACAATCCCTCAGCACCTCACAATCACTCAGCACCTCACAGTCACTCAAGCCTCCCAATCACTCGTCACTCGCACTCGGTGCGCTCACTGGGGGGGTGTACAGACTCCGGAGGAGCTCCTTCAGCACAAGTGCTAATATCACTCAGCACCTCACCATCACTCTTGGCCCTCGGCCACACTCGGTGGAACCACTCGAAAATCCCCTCGGGCGAAGTAGTAAAACAGGGTACTCGACTCAAAAATATCATTTTAATGCTCATGTAGTGTAAATCAGGCTGAGTTTCAAATAAACAGTATGCACAACGATGCTGAGTAAAGTTATCAACAAATAGTGAGGAAAATAGCAGTAAAAGCCCTCAAAGGGTCTAAACAAATCGGCTCGAGGTCCTAACCATGGCTTATAGCCCAAATATTTCATAAAACTTTAGAACATAATTTAACCTAAGGTTTTGAGTTAATATGCAACTCATTAATCGTGGCGGAGAGGACCTAGTCCAATCCAAAAATCAGTACGCTCCACATACTCGTCATCCGACATGTGCGCCATTCCAAATTTAGTGAGAAAATAATGCAGTCTGGGGTTCCATACCCTCAGTACAAGATTTAAGACCATTACTTACCTCTACCGGGCCACAACACTAGCCCGCTATGCTTTTGCCCCTCAAATTGGCTCCCGATTGCTCCGAATCTAGCCAACCAATTAACATTATCAATATATACTCAAGGAACACAACCCAATCAAAAATTATCAATTTAATCAAAAAAATCTCGAAATTTGGCTAAACCCGAGCCCCAGCCCACATCTCAGAATTCGATAATTTTTACATCATTAGAACCTTCGCCCTCCCATGATTCTATACATACCAAGAACACTAAAATCGGACCATAATTTCCCACTCAAATCCTCAAAAGAAAAAAATGAATTTCTCAAAGACCCTTCTTCCCCAACTTGGTTAAATTTCATGAATATTTGTGGTTTAATCACTTAAGAATTGACATAGAAACGTGTTATGAAGTTGAAATGCTTACCTCCAAAAGATTTCCCTTGATTCCCCTTCAATTCTCTCTCAAAAGCTCTCAAGTCCGCATGCAACAATCAAGAAAATGACAACCAAATTCGCACTTCCGGCCTTTTAAACATTCTGCCCAGCTAAAATAATTCCTTCACTGTGATCGCAAACTTTGGCACGCGATCGCGAAGAACAAACTTGCTGCCCCACCAATTTACCTTACGCAATCGCGATTCATCAAGACTTAAACCCACGCGATCGCAAACCATTCCACGCGATCGCAAAGAACAAAGCCCAACTCACACACGCGCCCCTTTAACTCTATGCGATCGCAAACAAGAGCACGAGATTGCACTGACCAACCACTTATACTCACGCGATCGCGATCGCGACCTCCCCTACGCGATTGCGATTAACAAAAATCCTGCCTCACCAATTAAACCTACACGATCTCAAATATCCTCACGCGATCACGTAGAAGGAAACCAGAACCCTACACCAGCAGCAATCTGCCCAGATTTCAAGCCAAAAGTTGGTCCGTTAACCATCGGAAACACACCCAGGCCCTCGGGACCTCAACAAAACATACCAACATATCCCATAATATCATTAAAACTTAGTCGAGCCTTCGGAACACCAAAAACAACACGAAAACACCAAATTTACATCAAATTCAAGCCTAAGAACTTGAAACTTTTAAATTTTGCCAACTACGCCGAAACCAACCAAAACACCTCCGATTGACCTCAAATTTTGTAGACATACCCAAAATGACATTACGAAACTGTTCCAACTTCCGGAATTCCATTCGACCTCGATAGCCTATTCTTTACTACCGACCAGAAATCGCCAAAAACTAACTTTCGCCAATTCAAGCCTAATTCTACCGCGGACATCACAAAAATATTTTGAACACACTCCTAAGTCCCAAATCACCTGACGAAGCTATCTGAGCCATAAATCCGCATTCCGAGGTCGTTTACCAATAAGTCAACTCTCAGTTGACTTCCTCAACTATTAGGCTACTTTAAAAGGCTAAATGCCTAACTCTCACCATAACTACTCCGGACCCAAACCAATTGATCCAACACATCAAAAATAGGATAGTGATATATAACAAATGCAGAAATAGGGAAAATGGGGTAAATCTCTCATAACGACCGGCCGGGTCGTTACAGCTATATGGCACCGATCTAGTGAAGGATGATTTGGAGAAGGTGAAGTTGATTCAGGAGAGACTTCACATAGCATAGTCCAGACAGAAGAGTTACGCGAATCAGAAGGTGCGTGATGTATCATTTATGGAAGGCGAGAAGGTTCTGTTGAAGGTCTCGCCGATGAAGGGTATTATGAAGTTTGGGAAGAAAGGAAAGTTGAGCCCGAGGTTTATAGGCCCATTTGAGGTGTTGAAACGAGTTGGGAAGGTTTCTTATAAGCTTGCTTTACCTCCCAGTGTATCAGGGCTTCATCCGGTCTTTCATGTATCCATGCTCCGGAGGTATCACGCCGACTTCTCTCACATGATAGATTTCAGCACCATTTAGTTGGATGAGAGGTTGGGCTACGAGGAGGATCCAGTTGCTATTGTTGACAGGCAGGATTGCCAGTTGAGGTCCAAAAGGGTTTCCACCGTAAGAGTCCAGTGAAGGGGCCAACAAGTCAAGGAGGTGACTTGGGAGTCCGAGAAGGACATGCAGAGCAGATATCCACATTTATTCAGCACTCCGGGTATGATTCTAGACCCATTCGAGGATGAACATTTGTTTAAAAGGTGGAGAATATAATGACCTGACTGGTCATGTTGTGTTCTAGGACCCCGTGCCCCTAAATAAGACTCCCCATAGTTACTTTTACTGATTTATGACTTTCGGGGATGGGTGGTTTGAGGTTTGGGGGAGTTTGGAGTGGTGTAGGAACACTTAGTTCCTTAAGGTTGGCCTTAAAGGCCAAATTTGACTTCAATCAACATTTTTAGTAAAAGATCCCGGAATCGATATTCGAAGATTCTAGTAGGTTCATATGATGATACCAGACTTGGGCATGTGTTCGAAACGGTTTTTGGATGACCCAGGGGCGTTTCGGCGCCAAATAGTGAAATAAGAATTGCCTTAAGTTCAAATTGAGGTTTGGAACGTGTTCTTGTGTTATTGAGAACCAAATGGAGTTTCGAGACTGGGAATAGTTCTGTTATGTCATTTATGACTTGCTCGCAAAATTTGGTGTCATTCTGAGTAGTATAGATAGGTTCGGCGTATTAAAAGCGAATTCAAGAACTTGAAGTTCTTAAGTTTGATCCAATAGGTTTTGGGGTATGATTTTTAGATTTAGCGATGTTTTGGACGTTCCGAAGGATCGAGCGAGTCCGTATTATGATTTAGGACTTCTTGCTATATTTGGACGGGGTCTTGGGTGGGCCCATATGCCATTCGAGCATCAAGCGAGGCAAAAACCAGCCTAAAATGACAGCTGGTGCACCAGATCTGGTGCGACCGCACCTGCGGAGGTCAAGTCGCAGGTGCGAGACCGCTCATGCGGTCCCAGTCTCGTAGGTGCGACTCCTGAGGGAGCTGCCCATTTCCGCAGATTCGGACCCCTTTCTGCAGAAGCGGAGCCGCAGGTACGGACTCCGCTCTGCAGGTGCGAAGCCAGGCCCCCTTCCTCTTCTCCGCATGTGCGAGATTTTTCTCGCAGGTGCGGAAAGCCTGTAGGTAGTGAGTTTCATTTTAAATACGGGACTTAGCCATTTTTGAACACCATTCTTCTTCTTTGGGCGATTTTGAGAGCATGCAAGGAGGGTATTCGACCTAGCTACTGTGAGGTAAGTAATTCCTACTATAAATTTAGCTTGATACTTGAATTCTTAGGTAGATTAACACAACAATTAGTAGAAACCATGGGTTAGAGTAAAAACCTAGGTTTTTGACAAAAATGGGAAATTACCAAGAAATTTGTCAAGGAATCAAATAAAAACTATATAATATTGATCCTCAGGCCATGGGTGATAGTTTCCTTCAAAAATTTCTGGCTCGGAGGTGCATTTTAGGATTTTCCCAATTTAGGTTTAAATGATCATTTAAGTAGGAGAACTAAGGACTTTGGAGTATAGACTGATGTGTTTATGCAATATTTGACTAGTTTCGAGTCCTTGGGTGACGAATTGGAGTTTCGGGCGCATTCTTGACGCGGGAAGTAGACTTGACGCGAGGTAAGTCTCCTTTCTAACCTTGTAAGAGAGAATTTTCCACATAGGTGAATTAAATGATTGTGTGTTATTATTGTGGGGGACTACGCACGTGCGAGGTGATGAGAGCCCGTACGTAGTGACTATTATTGTTATGTTCGGGTAGTTAGGCCCACACCATGCCATGTGAATTCCATTAACTTGAGTTATATGCTTTGTAACTTCATTGTATGCAACTTTGTTTTAAGAAAATTGAGAATTTGATGTTTTAAAAGAATTGTTATTTGAAAAAGGATTGAAAGAAATATGTTGTGCTTGCATGCGACCTTTTCGCAGTTTATATCCCGCAAGCGGAGTGATTCTTTCCCCTACTCTCATGGGAGCGGGTCGTACGCCACGGCAAGTTGATAGATGCATCTATGGCTCGCGTCGTTTGACCCTTCGGCAGTGCACAGTTATTATTATTTTGTTGGCCTAGGCCGGATGTCCTTATTCCACTATGTGCATGTTATTTGCCTAATATTGTTTATGACTGTTGAGCTGTGAAATATCCTGGAAGATCGAACTGAAAACTAGTAAATTGATGCTTCACTACATATTTGGATTTTATTACGATTCGATATTCATTTCCTTATTATCCATGCTTACTTGTTGTCCTCTTTTAAATTATCACCTAAATATGTTGTTTGGACCCTAGTAAGTGTCAAGTCGACCTCTTGTCACTACTTCTTCGAGATTAGGCGGGATACTTACTGGGTACATATTGTTTATGTACTCATGCTACACTCTGTACTTAATTGTACAGGTTCTGAGGCAGGTACATCTGGGTTCCAGTCCGGAGATTGTTCCTGAGTTATACTGGTCCAGGCTTCACGGTGAGCTGCTCTTCTTGGCGATTTCCAGCAGCACTTTGGAGCTATTCTTTTATTATTTCTGTCTATACTTACTCAGACAGTTTCATTCTTTTGATATTATTCTACTAGATGCTTGTAGACTTATGACACTAGTTCCTAGCACACACACGCTAGTAGACTTTATTTTGGAATGTAATCGTTACTTATGACTTCACGATTATTTATTTTGCAGAAAATTGCCTAAGTTATCCGTTTCTACTTAATGTCTCAAAACTAAGTTAAGCAAGTGTTGAAAAAATGTTTTTGGTAAACTACATGAAACTCACTAGTAGATAATGGTTAGCTCGCCTGACTACGGTGTTGGGCGCCATCGCGACCTGGGTTAGGATTTGGGTCGTGACACAGACAATCTAAATCGGTCAAATACCTCATATAGACCAAGTACCCACTCATCACCTTGCGTACGCGGCTTTCACATAACAAGATAGCACAATTTACTCAATTCCTAAGGGGTTGTTCCCCCACACAAAGTTAGACAAGACACTTACCTCAGTTCGGCCAAATCAATACTCAAATTAGCTTTTCCATTACAAATTCACCTCCGCTCGGCTCAATCTAGTCAAAGCTAACTTAAATACATCAAACAATGCAAGAGAAAACAACTTCAATTAAAAAGCTATGATCTTTATACAATTTGTAAAAATTCAAGAAAAATCAACCCCCCTAGGCCTGCACCTCGAAACCCGATAAAATTTGCAAAATCCGAACACCCATTCCGATACGAGTTCAACCATACCAAAATTATTGAGTTCCAATACCAATTTGTCCTTCAAAACATCATTTTACATTTTGAGAGACTTTACAAATTTTCCGTTTAGATTCTCATGAATTTGGTGTTAAGCCTAAGGTATAATCAAAAAATATGATAGAAAATTTATTATAGGTACTTATCCAATGATTGTAGATGAAATGCCTCTCTCAAAATCACCCACTCTCGGACCTAGGGTCCAAAATATGATAAAATGAAGCTAAGTCCCAAACGGAATCTTAATACTAGCCTCAGATGTCGCATTTGCGACCGCAGGATCGCAAATGTGATGCTCGCAAATGCGACAAACTTATCCCAAATGTGAAGGTTGGCCAGCTCTGTCAGAGTCGCAAATGCGACATAAGACTCGCCAATGCTAGCTGAGTGTTTTTCGCAAAAGCGGTAATTTGTGTCGCAAATACAGAGCTGCCTAATCACAAATGCAATGAAGTGGTTCGCAAATGCAAACTCCCCTGACCTAGACCATCTACGCAAATGCGAGAATGATCTCGCAAATACGGTCATCGTAAATGTGATGAAATCCTCCAAATGCGAGAACAGAAACACCAGCACAGCTAAACCTTCTTCCAACACTCCGAAACGCGTACAAAACTCATCCGAGCCCACAGGGCTCTAAATTAAACACTCTCACAAGTTTGAAAACATAACATGAACTCACTCGAGCTATTAAAACATCAAAATAACCTCTAAAATCATGAATCGGATGCCAAAACACATGAAAATTACAATGAACTTCTAGAATCACAATCGCGCGTTCGAACCATATCAAATCAACTCCAAATGATACCAAATTTTGTAGGCAAGTTCCAAATGAAGAAACGGACCTATTCCAAATTTTGTAAACACAATACGGACCTGATAGCCTTAAAGTCAAATCATGGTCACACTTTGGAAAATTCTAGACCTTTAAATTGCCAACTTCCGCCAAATGATGCCAAAACCTTTTAGAAACATCCAAATGAAATTTCGAAACTTTTCCCAAGTCAAAAATCACTATTTGGACCTACCGCAACCGTTGAAACTCCGATCCGAGGTCAAATACTCAAAAGTCAAACCATGGGTCAATTCCTTCAACTTAGGACTTCTCAAATGAGAGTCACTCCTAAAATCCTTTCTGAACCTCTCAAAAACCTGAACCGATGATGCACGCAAGTCATAAAACACTGTGTGAAGCTACTCGTGGCCTCAAACTACCGAGCTGGACGAAATTGCTCAAAACGACCAGTCGGGTCGTTACATTGATGTAGGTAATTTTATTAATAAAAATTAGAAGTCAAATTTGTATCTTAAACTAAAAGAGAATTTTTTTTAATTACATGTAATACAAAAAACAGTTATAAGAAAACTCAAAAGATTTGGAACATAATAATCAAAGAACTTATATATTAATATTTTAGAATAATTTAAAAATAAAATATGATATTATTTTAATAATAGGTAAAACATTAAATGTGAAAAACTAATTAAAATATTATAGTAGGAAAAAGAATGTTCAAAGAGGAAAATAGAGATTACGTGAGGAAGCTTATACTTAGAATTAATTCAAAACTAAATAAATTATATAATTAAATAATACTTAAAATATTATCAATATATTTAAATGATAAAAGAGTTACGAATAGGAATATAAAAGTATTAAAATAAATTAAATTTTAAGAATAGTTTATCGATAATTATTAAAATGGTAATAAGCAAGACACTAAGTCGACAGGGTAAACTAATAAAAAGCCACATGACAGAATAGCAATATTAAGTAATGAATAATGCAATAACTATAAGCAAAAAATTTAAAAAAAAATCGTGTAAAATATAAAAGAATAAGAATTGTTTGAATTTGAGATGAAAAATAAAGTGTTCGTAAGAATTTGGAAAAATACATAAGTTGGCACCTGAACTATACACCAAATCTATGTTATACACTTTTTGAGGACATATATCATATTATACACGCAACCTTTCAAAATTGTGCCTAATGCACAATACTTTTGCCAGATGGCACATGCGTGTTTAACAAAAAAAATGAGCGCGTCAAACCAATGCATTATATGTCCAAATCCTTATATAAGAACACGTGTCTAAATCTTATTTGTCCCCTTATTTTTGTTAATTTAATAATTAAATGAAAAGAAAATGATATCCAGGCCCTTCTTCCCCATTTGGATCCCCTGTCATCCACGGAATCCGGCGACAACCGCGGCCTCCTCGTCTCCTCTCTCTTGCATCTCCTTTAACTCATAATGGTGGCAAAGACCTCAAGCAACGAGCCGAGAACTCCATCACCAGGTCGTTAGTTCCATTGTCAGCTTATGGTCGACGAGCTCAGATCTTCTCCGCATGGGTGGAGCTATCAGATCTTTCTGGCAAGCTGGTGTTCTTCGTTCAAATCTGGTCTCGTTTGGTTAAAAAAGGCAAACGACGGTGACCTCCATTTTTCGGCCACTTGTACAGTGGCAAACCCATCAGTTACAATGGTGATTCTACAGCAAACAAAATAAACAAAACCTAGAAACTTAAAAAAGGTGAAACTTTTATAGAGTAAGGAGAAATAGTATAGTAAAAAAGAACAAAGATGATGAAGAAAGTGGGTTTTTGAACAAAGATGATGAGAAATTTAAGTATGGTGTCTTTTTTTGAGTGAGAAAGAGACGAGGAAAGAGAAACTGGTTTAAGTGTTTAATCTTTATTTAAAAAAATTATTAACACGTGTCATTATGTTATTGGTGTGTTACACTACGCTTATTCTCAAAAATTGGTCAAGAAAAAAGTGGTGTGTACTAGACACAATTTTGAAAGGTTGTGTGTGTAATATGACATATGTCCTCAGAAAGTGTGTAACAGGGATTTGGCGTATAGTTCAGGTGCCAACTTATGTATTTTGCCTAAGAATTTTATTAAAATAATATGATTTAATATGCTCAAACAAGACAGATCACATTATGACATGCTCATTATTGATAGCGAAACAAAATGCAAGTTCTAAAATCAAGGGGTTGAGTTCTAATATAAAAAAAGAAAACATGTTATCCACACCGAAATTTAAGAAATAGTTCCATGTCCTACTTCTTAACTAATATAGATGATTATATACAATTTCATCTGGAGAATTTATATTTTAAGGTTATTTGCACATAATTCAAATAATCCAAATCACAATTTGACATAATTTCGTCTTCACGCATCACACGACAATCAATACTAGTTATTTAAAACTATGTCAAAAGTTCAAAAAATTATCCTTTATTACCTTAAATATAGAAAGATAATATTAAAAGTATCTCCATGAGATCTCCCCTGGGTGCATACACTATTAGTCAGGATAGTAAATTGATAGGATCAAATATTGATTGCCAAGCAAAAGAAAATAAAGTTGTTGTCATAAAACCATAAATTACTTTTTAGTTTAACTATGTAGCTCATACCTATAAGTTTATAGAGCGGTGGTCAGATCGAATTTGTTATATGGGGATAAGTGTTGGCCAGTCAAGAGCTCTCACGTCCTGAAGATTAAGGCATCATAGATGAGGATGTTGAGATGGATGTGCAGGCACACTAGAGTAGATAGGATTCGGAATGAAGTTATTCGGGACAAGGTGGGTGTGGCCCCTATTGAGGACAAGATGCAGGAAGAAAGACTTAAATGGTTTGGACATATGAGTAGGCGAAGCACAGATGCTCCGGAGGTGTGAGAGGTTGACATTGGAGGGCCTTAGGAGAGGTAGAGGTAGGCCGAAGAAGATTTGGGGTGAGGTGATTAGGCATAACATGGCGTAGGTACAGCTGACCGATGACATGACACGTGATAGGAAGGTGTGGAGGTTGAAGATTAGGATAGTAGGATAGGTAGTCTAGATTATTCATACACGTAGTGTTAGTACGTACTCACACATTTGTTTAGCAGTAGGCTTATTTGAATATCTTTTTTTACTATCTTGTTGTGTATGCTGCTTTTACATTATTTTTTGGTGTTGTCCCGTCTTGTTTCTTGTTATTTGTAACGACCTGACCGATCATTTTGAGAATTTAAGTCTCATTCCGCAGCATAAGGTCTTGAGAAGCTTCATATTATGTGTATAGACATGCGTGTGTGGTTGAATTTAGTTACTTGATGATTCAGAGTCAAATCAGAAGAAGGATTCAAGTTATGGAAGCTTAAGCGGTAAGAGTCGACCGGAATTTGACTTTTGTGTAAATGGCTCCGGAATGGATTTTGGATGATTCCAACAGCTTTTTATGGTGATTTTGGACTTAGGCATGCGTTCGGATTTGGATTTGGAGGTCCGAAGGATAATTTGGAGCATTTCGGCGAAAGTTGGAAAAGTTGAAGTTTTGAAGGTTGAGAGGTTTGACCAAGAGTTGACTTTTATGATATCAGGGTCGGAATGCGATTTCAAGAGTTGGAACAACTGTGTTATGTCATTTGGTACTTGTCTGCAAATTTGACGTCATTCCGGGTTGATTTGATATGTTTTGGCACGAGTTTTAGAAGTTTGAAGATTTGAAAGTTGCTAAGTTCGATTCATGGTGAGATTCGTAGTTTCGACGTTGTTTTATGTTATTTGAGACATCGAGCGAATTCATGTTAGGTTATGGAACTTGTTGGTGTGTTTAGACGGGATCTCGGGGGCCTCGGGTGTGTTTCAGATGCGCTACGGGCCATTTTCTTCTCTTTTCAAGTGCTGCTTTTGTCATCTGGTTTTCTCCTTCATATTCGCATCAATTTCCCCGCGTTCGCGAAGAGTAATTTTGGAGGAAGGAACATTTGTTCTTCGTGTTCGCATGCCTCCTCCCACGATCGCGGAAGTCTTCCCTTCCCTTCTTCATGTTCCCGTTCATCCTCTCACATTCGCAAAGTTATGTGATTGCATTCTTTCGCGTCCGCGTGCTGCCTTCGCGTCCCGTAGCTCAATTTGTAATGACCCGACCAGTCGTTTTAAGCTTTAGCGCATCGTTCGACGGTTTGAGTCCATGAGCAGCTTCACTTCAGGTATTATGACTTGTACGCGTGGTCGGAATTGAAATACGGGAAGTTCAGAGTGGATTTGAAAAGAGAATTCTCATTTCGGAAGCTTAAAGTTGGAAGAATCTGACTAAGGGTTGATATTGAGTAAACGACCTCGGAATAGGGATTTGAAGGTTCCAACAGGTTCGTATGATGATTATGGACTTGGGCGGATGTCCGGATCGGGTTTTCGATGGCGGGGAGAATTTCGGCACCTATTGTGGAAAGTTGGAATTTTGAAAGAATTTCATAAATTTGAGTTGAAGTGCATTTCAATGTTATCGATGTATGTTTGGGATTTCAAGTTCGGGAATAGCTCTGTATGGTGATTCTGGTATTGGGAGCACGTCCGGAAGTGGATTTGGAGGTACGTAGGTCATTTTGGGGTCATTTGGTGAAAGTTAGAAATTTGAAGGTTTTTGAGAAGTTAGTTCGGAAGTGGACTTTTTGATATCAGGATCGGATTCCGATTTAGAAAGTTGGAGTAGGTCTGTAATGTCGAATGTGGCTTGTGTGCAAAATTTGAGGTCAATTGAACGTGATTTGATAAGTTTCAGTATCGAATGAAGAAGTCTGAAGTTCTAAAGTTTATAAAGCTGGAATTGGGGTATGATTCATGATTTCAGCGTTGTTTGATGTGATTTGAGGTCTCGAATAGGTCCGCGTTATGTTTTGGAACTGGTTGGTGTGATTGGACAGGGTCCCGGGGGCCTCGGGTGGATTCCGGGTGGTTAACGGATCGAATTATGAATTAGAAGAAGAGCTGAAGCAGCTGGGCATCTGGTGTAACCGCACCTGCGTGAAGAGGGTCGCAGGTGCGAGCCCGCAGGTGCAGAGAATGGCTCGCAGAAGCGGAAGGGGCCAAGGCTGGTGAGAACCGCAGGAGTAGAAAGGGTTGCGCACCTATGATGGCATAGGTGCAAGGTCAGTAGCTGCAGAAACGGCAAGAGACGCGGGTGCGGAAGAAGTGTCGCAGAAGCGGACGCGCAGGAGCGGCCAAGGAGCCGTAAATGTGAAGGGTCGCTGGGCAGAGGCGGATTTTTATAAACGGGACTTGGCCCATTTTTCTTACATTTTTCACTTGGTTGGATCAATTTTGGAGAGCTTTAAGGGGAGATTTTCATCAAGCAACACAAGGTAAGTGATTCCCACTCATTATAAGTTAATACATGATTTGTATTATGATTTAAAAATGGAAATTTGTAGAAATTGTAGGGTTTTGGTAGAAAACCTAGAATCTGGTATTTTTTGGATTTTGACCACGAAATTGGGCATGGAACTGAGAATAAATTATATATTTAAGTTAGTGAGGTTAAGGGTAAATTTTATCTTCGAAAATTTTCGGAATCCGGGCACATGGGCCCGGGGTGATTTTTATCGACTTTCCGAACATAGTTGGAAATTGTTGTAAATTGGATTATAATGAGCATTAGGGTATGTATTTATGGATTTTCCCATTTATTGACTAGTTTTGGAGTGTTGGGCATCAGTTTGAGTTATTGGAAGGGCTTGGGAGTCGGCGATGGAACTTCGGAGCAAGGTAAGTCTCCTTTCTAACCTTGTAAGAGGGAATTAACCCCATAGGTGAATTGAATTTATGTGCGCTCTTACTTGAGGCGAGAGTTCATACGTAGCTACTAATTATGCCTATGTCCGGGCAGTTTAGGTTTACACATTTGTCTTATTGATACTATTATTTGATTGTGTTTATTAGCCTTGAAAAGAGTTGAAATTGAGGATTTTGACATTCAAAAGTTTTCACTTAAATTTTGCATTTTTGAAAAGATTTGAGGAATATTGTAATAACTTGAGAAATCTATGTGCAACCGCTTCGCAATATATACTCCGTGAGCGGAGTAAATTTCCACTACTCTCATGGGAGCGGGTCGATCGCCTTGGCAGGTTAATAGATGCATCTATGGTTCGCGTCGTTCGACCCTCTGAAGTACACAATTTATATTTATATGTTGGATCGGGTTGTACGTCCTCGGCATGAATTGCACATGATAGATCCTTGGAGCTAAATTATAATTGACATTACTTTGTTTGCTTGAGATATAAATTATTAAATGACGAAACCAGAGATGGAGACTTCCTAAATAATAAAAAAGATGTTTACTTACTTCTTGATTATTTAACCCTCAGTTGCTTCATATATTTCATGATTAATTATAATATCGGCATTTTAATGATAGCCCATAGTGAGTGTCAGAGTCGACCCCTCGTCACTACTTCTTCGAGGTTGGACGGTATACTTACTGGGTACGCGTTGATTTACGTACTCATACTAAACTTGCTACACATTTTGTGCAAGTGCATATATGTATAGAGGCCTTGTGAGAGCAGAGACGTGCATTCATGCGGGGACCTAGGTGAGCTGCATTCCATTTGTCGACCCGCAGCCAGTAGAGTCTCCTTCAAAGTATTTACATTTTTTCTGTCCAATTTGTATTTCGGATAGTTGTTGTATTTTATTGTATATTCCTAATTAATGCTCATGCACTTGTGACACTGGATCTTGGGATGATTATGGGTTGTTCGCAGATGTGGACTCTTTCTCGCAAATGTGGTTACAGAGATACGGTTACTCATCTGCAGATGCGGAAGTCCTAGCTGAATCATTAAGTCGAGGGTTTGGCCATTTTCTTCATATTTTGAGTTTTAGACTTCGGTTGTAGGAGTTGCTTTTTGGGTTTTACAAGAAAATCGATTGGTCAAGTGTTATTCACCAAGAATTTAATATATTCCATGGTTTTATATTCATTTTTATCATTTAATTTTGTGTTTTGAGTTGAGGAAAAAGCTGGTTTTTGAAGAAAGTTTTCAAAATGAAAAATCATGATTTGAGGGACGAAATGGTATCGGAATTTGATAATTTTAGTATGGTTGAACTCGTCAGAATGGGTGTTCGGGTTTTGTGAAATTTGTCGGGTTCCGAGGTGCGGGCCCGGGGGTCAACCTTTGGGATCGATTTCTAGATTTTTATAAGGATTGAGACTTTATGATCCGGAATAGTTTCTTATAAGTTTTATTTGTGCTTTGAAGTTATTTTGGTTAGATTTGAGCCATCTGGAGTTCTTTTCACCCGAGGAGTTCATTTTAGAGTACATGTTTGTCTTCTTTCAGGTAACTATCTTGCCTAACCTTGTGTAGGGGAACTACCCCTTAGGATTTGAGACTTCTATGTTGATTGTAGTCCGTGTACGCGAAGCGACGAGTACGTGCTCGAACTTATTTGTGGAAAATGGCCTTTTAGGGTTCCTAGGTCCTTGTATTCATTGAATATGCAGTTGTTCTTGTTATGATTACGTCCTTAATTACTAGTTTCACTTTTACCTGCTTAAGTAGAATCAGTTACTTCTTGATCCACTCTTATTGTTACTTGATTCATATGTGCCTTAATTGAGATTGTTACCTCTTCCATTTCTATGTTACCTTCTCCCTAACTGCTTATCTCTATTTGAAGTTGTAGTTCTCCCTTTTGTAAATGTTCTCCCTTAATTGAGATTATGGTTATCTTCTCGCTGCTTACCTGTATTTGAATTGACTGTATCTCTCCCATAAATGTCCCAACTTAAAAGAAGCTTAGATATACTATGCCTTAGTGGACTCACCCTTATTTGGAATTACTGGACTCATGTTAGTTTTCTTATTGTTGAATCGTACATTATGGAATTATTTTTACATGTTATTGTCTTCCTTGTTGAGATGTTCTTATTATGCCTAGTATTCCTTATTGTGGTTATTCCTTGTGAACTAGTTTTACCTTTCTTGTGATCGAAGGATCTTGAGTTGATTTATTTACCGTACTTTGTATTATTGTCATTGTTGTTGTTTTACTTGTTGTGGTGATGCACGAGGTTTCTGCTATGTAGTTGTGGTTATTGTGATGCACGAGGTTTCTACCGTGCGGTTGTTAATATGGGGTTGCACGAGGTTTCTACTGTGTGGTGGTTACTATTGATATTTTCACATGCGGTGTGACAAGGCGGGATATATATATGTGGGTTACGCATGTGGAGAGACAAGGTGGGAACGTTATCATGCACGTGTGGCGAGACAAGGCAGGCATTTACTTTACTATTGCACACGTGGCTAGAAAGGTGGGCTATGTTAGGGATTGATTTGTGATGACTTGTGTTGGCCTAGGGGCATTCTTGTTGTTGATATTTGTGTAGTGTTACACTTATCTGTGTGAGCTTTACCTTGTGAAAGTTGTGAGGAAAAATTCTACGTGTTGTCCGTTTCTTTCTCTTATGCTTATTAGCTTGCTAAACTAGGTTAGGACACTTGCACCAGCATACACGTAGTTAAACACTCTTATTGGTTAAGGGGTTTCCCTGGTATGTTGAGTATAAATGCGTACCCTGGTTCACTTGCCTTCTAAGTGATAATAATTCTATTTGGCATGAGAGTCGTCTGTGCAGTCATTAGCTGAGATGAGGGCACATGATGCCAAAAGTTAGGGTTCGTGGAGTTTATTGATACAAACCTAATGTTAAAATGCTTGTTGTTATTGAGTTATTACTTGTCCTTTCTGTATCTGTGATTTTAGATTTTGGATTCATCTCCGTTCATCCTCCTCTGTTGTTACTTGGGTATTCCGCTGGTATTTATTGTCTTCCTTTCTTATTGCAATTACTGTATTGTTAGCCACATCGGCATAGTCTTTATGTTGATATCATAATCTGTTGTTTTCATACTTATACTTGTTCAGGTTATATAGTCCAGTAGGTGTCTTGATTGTTCCTCGTCATTACTCCACAGAGGTTAGTCTTGATACTTTCTGGGTATCGACGTGGTGTACTCATACTACACTTCTAATTATTTTTGTGCAGATCTATGTATTGCATAGCCAGTTAATCATTATCTAGCAGCGCGGATTGCAGTTGTGGAGACTCAAGGTAAACCTGTTGCAGCGTTCGCAGGCTTCGGAGTCACCGTCCTATTTTGTTCATACACTATCTTTACTTATTTCTGAACAGTTATATTTAGAAGTTATAGTAAACTCTATAGAGCTTATGACTTATACTACCGGTTTTGGGGGGAAATGTATACTGTATAGACAATTTCATATCAGAAATTATTAGATGTTATTTCTTATTGTTGTTATTCCGCAAATGTTAGGATTACCTAGTCCTTAAGACTAGGTGCCATTACGATACCAAACGGAGGGGAAATTGGGTCATGACATATGGTGATTCTGGTATTGGGAGCGCGTCCGGAAGTGGATTTGGAGGTCTGTAGGTCATTATAGGCGTCATCTGGCGAAAGTTAGAAATTTGAAGGTTTTTGAGAAGTTTGATCGGAAGTGGCCTTTTTGATATCGGGGTCGGATTCTGATTCTCAAAGTTGGAGTAGGTCCGTAATGTCGAATGTGGCTTGTGTGCAAAATCTGAGGTCAATCGGACGTGATTTGATAAGTTTCAGCATCGAATGAAGAAGTCTGAAGTTTTAAAGTTTATAAAGCTTGAATTGGAGTATGATTCATGATTTCAGTGTTGTTTGATGTGATTTGAGGCTGAGAGCAGGTCCGCATTATGTTTTGGAACTGGTTGGTGTGATTGGACGAGGCCCCGGGGGCCTCGGGTGGATTCCGGGTGGCTAGTAGATCGAATTTGGAATTAGAGGAAGAGCTAAAGCAACTGGGCATCTGGTATAACCGCACCTACATCAAAATGGCCGTAGGTGCGAGTCGGCAGGTGCAGGGAATGGCTCACAGAAGAGGAATTGGGCATGGAATTGAGAATAAATTATAGATTTGAGTTAGTGAGATTATGGGTAAATTTTATCTTCAAAAAGTTTCGGAATCCAGGAACGTGGGCTTTGGTCAACATTTGATTTTAGTTGGCTTTGGTCAACATTTTGAGTAAATAGACCCGGATATGTATTTCGACGATCCCGGGAGGTCCACGGTAAAATATGGGACTTGGGCGTATGCCCGGAATTGAATTCTGAGGTCCCTAGCTTTAGTAATCAATTTTTGAAGAAAATTATTGTGCTGGATTTTTAATGAAATAAAGAAATGAATTAATGTGTGAACTCGTTGGTGTTGGGCCCGTATCTTGGTTCCGGAGCCCGGTACAGGTTTATTATGACATTTATATCATATATGTGAAATTTAGTGAGAAATCGGAGTGGATTTGACGTGATTCGGACATGCGATTAAGAAATAGTGAAATTGAAGTGTTCTTGAGAAAAATCATGAGTTTTGAGGTTGAATTCATAGTTTTAAATGTTATTTTTGTGATTTGATCGCACGAGCAAGTTCGTATGATGTTATTAGACTTGCGTGCATGTTTGGTTTGGAGCCCCGAGGGCTCGGGTGAGTTTCAGGTACGCTACAGAGTGTTTAGAACTTAGAAATCTCAGTCGGTGCATCTGGTGTCTGCTGTCAGGCCTCTGATCTTGCAATTGCGAGATCAGGCTCCACAATTGCAAAGCTGACAGACCTGGGAAATGCGACGTTTTTGTTCGCAAATGCGAACCATGCTTGGGAAGACCATCCTCACAAATTGGAAGACTGCCCAGCAAGCCTAGAAGTCGCAAATTTGACATTTAGGTCGCAAATGCGAAGGCAGCAGTAATTTCGATTGCGAACCCCTGATCGCATTTGCTATAACCGCAGCCTGTTAAGTGGGATTTTAGACGGAATTTTCACCCATTTTTCAATTCTCTCAAACCCTAAACCTCCATAGGCGATTTTCCAAAGACCCAAACTTCTCCAAATCATAAGTAAGTGATTTCTAACTAATTCCTTTCAATCTCTTGCAACTTTTAACAATGATTTCAACCTAGAATCTAGAGTTTTCATGAAAAATTTGGGATTTTTGGGTAGAACTTAGGAATTTCGAAATTTGGGAATTTAGACCCCGAATTGAGGTCGGATTCCAAAACTAATGGGTAAACGGATTTTGGTCCAATCCTCGAGTTTGGACCAAGCGGGCTCGGGGTCGATTTTTTTGGATGGGAAAACTAAGGAAAAACATAATTTTGCATTAAAGTTAGTTCCTTTAGCAATAACTAATGATACTAAACTAATTGTGATTAGATACGAGTGGATTGGAGATGAATTCTAAAGGAAAAGTTGTGCTTGAGCAGTGAGTGCTTGTGAGATCGAGGTAAGTGTTTGGTCTAACCTTGACTTGAGGGAATATGAATCCCCGACTTAAATGCTATGTGAAATTTCATGTGTGTGGTGTATAGGTGAGGTGACGAGTATCTATGCACTACCAAACTATCTGTTTAGCATGTTCCCTTCCCCGGTTCCAATTCACTATATTCATGTCTTGATTGTTTTCGTGATTTCGATGCTTCCATGTCTACTTTTTCGTCAACTTGTTGTTAAATATTGTTTCACATATTTGGAAGTGTTAGTTGATCCCTTGGATTCATTGTGGTATAAAAGGGTTGAGGTGGTTGACAGTTTTTTACGATACACTCTGGTTGGTTTCATTGTGAAATGATAATTGATGAAGTTCATGAATAGTACAGCTTTCTGCTTACAATTGTTGAGACATAAATATTGTGAAAGGCTTTGACCTAAATTGTGAAATCCTTTTATAAATAAAGAGATGTGATTGTCTGGTGGGAGCGGGTTTCACGCTGCAACAAGGAGTAATAAAGGAGGCAGGTGGGATCGGGTTGCACGCTGCAACAGGAGAAATAAAGGTGATATATATAGGGAGGAGCAATAAGGGTGGACAGGTGGGAGCGTGTTGCGCGCTGCAACAAGGAGAAATAAGGGAGGATATTCATGTTTTACTGATTATATGATAAAGACTGGAAAACTTACTAGTTTATTCTATTGTTCCCATACTCTGCTTTTACCGTTATTCTAAATTGAAACTTGGAAATTTTTGTGAGGATTGGTTAGCTGAGATCTGGAAAAGTTAAACCGAGTTGTTTTATTAATTGTTGCAAGTTACTTTTTAATTAGTTTATTATTCCCCTTTTGCCTCATTATACATTGTATCCAGGTTATGTTATAAAGGACCCGCCATAGCCTCGTCACTACTTCATCGAGGTTAGGCTCGGCACTTACCAGTACATGGGGTCGGTTGTACTGATACTGCACTCTGCACTTCTTTTGCAGATCCAGGTTCCGGCCAGAGTTGATTTTCGAGTAGTAGCTGATCATTCATACGGAGACACGAGGTAGATCTGCTGGCGTCCGCAGATTCCTGGAGTCTTCTCTACATTATTTTAG
>ML435093.1:0-15183 GCA_005239525.1 Nicotiana knightiana | reverse complement strand
ATTTGAGTTTTTCTTTGGGAGAGGTGATCTGAGAAGAGACGGAGGATCGGTGAAGTGTTTTGTGAGAAGAGACGTACGTGATTCAAATATGAGAAGAGACGGAGCTGCGTGATTTTTATATGTTATGTCAGGGGTAGAATGGTCATATTAGTGCGGATTTTTTGTCAGCTGGCTACCAAATCAATAATTTTTAAAAATAGGGTATAGGTTAAAAGGTGGCTGCTATGTAGGGCATGAGTGCAAATTGCCCAAGAATTTCAGGACCATTTCAAGCCCAAATTTCGACCATCAGCTAGCCCATGAAGACCAAATATTCAAATACCAAATTCATCCATAGTTAGCCCATTTATTTAACCCACTCAACCAACCAAATCAGGCCCAAACGAAATCCTCAAATTTTAGCCCATCACATAGAACACTCCAGATCTTTAGTCTCAGCCATCCGATCTTGATGATCCAATGGCCCCCTTTTCTCCTTAAAGAATAAAGAAAATTACCTCACAAACCCTCTTACAGAAACTAACAATGTTCTTCTTCCTCTTTTTGACAAAATGCGAAAATCTTTCTCTAACCCAATATTTGACTTCACCATTTCAAGAAAAGAAATCAAATCATCCCAGAGAAAGGACGATTCTCTGTCTTGCCTCCAATGTTCGGATTCAGACGGCCATTTGTTTTCAAGATTCAAGTTCGATTTTGAATTCCCTCAAAAAAAGACCCAAACCCTACTTCTTCACCTATAAATACTATCGTTTGGATTATATTGGGGAGAGCTTTTTTGAGCCGTTGCACCTCTCTTTAAACCCGCATGGTTCAACCGCCCATTTACCCCCTCAAACATGGTTTTGGAGCGCTGCCTTCACCCTTCGAAACCAAATTCTTGGCCGCTCTTCTCCTCTCTAAAATTAACTCTTTTCCTATTAGCTATCTCCTAAAGAAAAAAAAAACTTTAACTTCAGCGCCTCTACTATTTCTATTTGGTATTTACCATAGCAGAAATTCGGTCATCCCTTACTTGTTTTAGTCAAGTCTGCTTTTGTCCGAGAGGAAAGAGTAAAGTCGAGGTCGAAGTTCGATAGCACATCTAAGACCCGCTTCAGTTTGCTGCCCTGCAAAAGGTTCGTAACTTTCAATCATTCTTTTCGTTGTTGTTGTTTTAAGCTCATGATAATTGTTGGTTTGAAGACAAACAATTGTTTACTACATAGAAATCGTGATGTAGGTCTCGTTTGATATGAATTGTATATTCTATACTTTTGTCATTTAAACAAGAATGATATGTTATCGACCAATATATGAATAATTTTAGTTTTAAAAAACTCAGTCGTAATGAATGAAAACTGCTAAATAAGGTGTAGAACTTACTGTTTAATTGATGGTTTTTAAGGAACATTGTCTTTAGTAGGTTTGGATTATGCATGCCATGAAAAATGAATAGACTAACTTAATAAAAAGTGACTTTCTAAGATTAACTTGCGTTCTATGCGATGATGTGCAAGAGAGAAAGATCCTTTTTAAAAATATTAACATATTGTCTTTATTTTTTATAGGCTGAATACATACAGAGACACTTAAAGTTGGCACGATTATTCATTTAGACATCTAAACTTGAGGGTATTCTTATTGAACACTTATACTACCCGGAACTTATTCCAATTAAGCACTTATTTGACAATCAGCCAAACTTACAAAGTTTGTGCAATGCACTCGCTGCTGATGTGGCGAATGACAAATAAAAAAATGACATATATTATTTTGAGTAAAAAAAAAGAAAAGCTATGGTGTTCTTCACTATTTTCATGTGTGTTCTTGTTCCAAGCACGATTTTAATCCAAATTTTTAAGAGAAACTCCTCCAAATTTGTTATAATTTCAGCTAAAGATTCCCCACGACGACCCAAAGACAACCCAAATATTAATTTCCCAAACTTTCATCAAATCAAGTAAACCATTTTATACCTTCAAGCTTTTTAAAGACCCCATTAATGGTGTTTCGATTTGAAATAAAGAACTCGGGCTCATTTCAGTTTTAATCAATAGGAGGGGTGCTCCTGGATAAGAGTGACGACTGGAGATGGGTGGGGTGAAGAGAAGGGTTCGACCATGGGGGTTAGAGAGGAGGGTGGCGGAGGATTTGGTGGTAAGGAAGGGGGAGGTTAGCAGCGGCCGGTAGTGGAAAGAAAGAAGAAAAAGAAGAAGAAGGAGGAAATAAATCAATGGTTGAGGAACAACAATGGTGAAAGTGGAGGAAGAAATGGTGAAAATGGTGGTGGAGAGAAAGAAGAAGAAGAAGAAGGAGGAAATTAAAAAGAAAAAAAATCTGTTTTTTAGGGTCTTCACGCGCCTATATTGGGTGAAACTCACTTTATGTGCCAACTCAGCAAGAAGTGCTTAATTAGAATAACTTTCGGATAGTATAAGTGTTCAATAGGAACACCCTAGAGTTTAGGTGTCTAAATGAATAATCGTGCCAACTTTAAGTGTCTCCGTATGTATTCAGCCTTTCTTATATGATAATAGAGATATAGTATATAAGAGTTTTGAGTTTGAGTCATCGCTCAAAGGAAATACTCCAGAGCTTTAAGTTCTCTGTCAAAATATGGTGTTTGAATATTAGATAACTTGTATCCCTCTAAACACATTATAAAGTTTCATATAATACTGTCACTAAGAAGGATTAAACTTAGGCCAGTTAGTTCAACCTATAGATCCTAAATGAACCCGGAAGAGTCCATTTTCTATCATTAATTTGATTTTGGGATAAGTTTTGATATCTTGTTGCCTTTTATTTCATAGTCCTTTTAGATCTTTTTTCCTAGTTCTTGCTATCTTTTTCCTTTCTTTATATGTACATTTTGGAGCAAATGGAGTCTTAATTCAAGACTCTCGCAGCGGAGTCATAGAGACTCGACGCTACTACCACCACATGGAGTCATTGCATACCATCTTCTTTAGAGCACCAGATAGCGAGAAAAACAAGCTAAACGCTTGGGGACGCCTATGACGCCTTTCATTTCCTTTCCTTTCCTTTAATGTGACACTTCAAAACCTTTTCTAGTAGCGTTGAGTTAGACTTTAGTAAGCACGAGAGGTTTAAGTCTAATTGAGTATTTTACAAATATATATATAAACGAAGATGTTTAGCTACTTACCGGAACCTAAAGGTATTAAGTATTTTTATAAAAGTATACGAAAACATTTAGCTACTTATTGGAACCTAAAGGTATTTTGCTAATTCAAAATGTGACAATCTTGTATGAGGTCTGACCTTTTTTAACAGCCGTCATAGTGCACAGTGATATCTTTTAAGTTACCCCCTTTTCAACCACTACAAAAGATTTAAGCACTTCATTTATTTTATATTGGTCTCATATTTTTTAAGTTGTTAATTAACCTAAGTTTGATCGATTAATCGTAATTAACAGATCACATAGAGTGTTTTTACAACCTTCCTTATAGGATTAATTAGAACCCTTACCCACATTTTTAAAATTAAGCGAACCATTAAAACAAAGCTAATTTAAGCATTATTTTGAAAATAGGTGTCCTAATTCACCTTTAAAATAATTAGGTGACGACTCTCTTTAATTAATTAAACCTTCAGAAATATCAATATGTTATACTCTAGTTTGACCTGTGTTAAAATGGGGTATAACAGCATGGCGACTCTGCTGGGGATACTAGGTTCTAAACAATAACAAACTTAGGTTAATAATAAAATTTATTTGTGTTTGTTTATGACGTTTAGTTGAATTGCCTTTATGTGATAAATTGTCTTAAATGAATTATTTATCAATTTTTATTGCTTTATATAAACTGTCATTGCGTTTCACTTCCTCCACTCCTGCAAAATTCACACTATGCACACACCTAGCGGTTACGTGGTTTGCGGCCGTGCACTTTTCAAAAATACCTTTTAGGCGAAAGTTCGTGGGTAAGTCGATCAACGGTGCAATCGACAGTCACGGGCTTTCTACTCTCAAGTTGTCCTCCTGGGAGAAGACTAGTCTAGAAAAACCCACTCTTAGTCAACTTAAGAGAGAGCTAAACCAAAACCCTTTTAAGAGCATGCATCATTTTAAACTTAGGCGATTTAATATCCGAGTTGTATTTAGCTAACTAATGTCCAAGTGGGTTTTCAACCCCAAGTGACACCTTATCACATATGTGCATTATTTGAAGGGTGAACATGCGAATTATGTGGACCATTTGCTAAGTTAATTAAATCCTAGGGGTAATGGAGCATGACTAATTTTTTAATGATATTAAAAATTTTCAAATGACATAATCGAGTGTCATATCGAAAAGTTTAAACATGACGAAACATCTTTTATTATACTTTCTTTTGAATTTTTATTACAAAAAAAGGGTTTAAACAATATGTTTACTTTATTATTATTATTATTATTATTATTATTATTATTATTAATTAATTAAGAATCAAAATATACAAATTTAAATAAAAAATATCCTTATTCAAGAATAAGAATAAGAATCAAAATATACAAAGATTTATTTATAATTGGGTAGCTGTATGGTAAATTCTTTTACCCAAGAAAGNAAGATATCCTTATTCAGGAATAAGAATAAGAATCAAAATATACAAAGATTTATTTATAATTGGGTAGCTGTATGGTAAATTCTTTTACCCAAGAAAGGGGCCTGTCGAGACAGTAATACATACTCAAATTGAGCCCATGTGTCTAGCGGTATCTAACTGCTTTAAGACCTTTGCGCCCTTGGTCCTTTAACGGGCTTTGGCGGTCACACGCAGCTTGCTAGACGTAGCCACTAAGGCAAAGCCAATAAGAGCAGTACCAGGTCTGACTGTACCACCATCTCAGAACCAAGCTAGGCAATTATAACATAAATCTCTTTATATTTTGATAAAGTCTGGAGTTTTCATGGTTGATGTGTAACAGAAACTATTTAGCCAACATAGATATAATTCTTTAGCCGGACATTGTCACGGCTGGGGAAACAACGAAGTAATAAAAAATATTAATTAAAGAAATAATTAAATACCTTGTAATACCGGGATGCAAGGCTTTATCTGAAAACTTTCTTTACTTCAAACTTGAGAAAGAGAGATTTACAAGAGAGAGAGAGATTACAAGAGAGAGAATGAGAATGGCTGATGCCTTCTCTTTAAAAAAAAAATAGTCCTATATATAGAAAGAAAAAAAAAAACATAAAGAATCTATGTATAGTAATATGGGTCCCCTATGTGGGTCCCTTACACAGTGTATTTACTGTGTATACAGTATTTCTACTGTGTAAACAATGTATTTACTGTAGAGTGGGGTTCTTGGAGGTTTTGACTGTTGATTATAGACCGCGTCTTTCTAATTCTTTTATTTGCTGGACGAAATCTTCTGCCTTATCTATCTCTTTTTCAGATAGTATCGTTTCTGATTGCATAGGCTGACAATCTTCATCTACAATATCATCGTTGCTTGTTGCACTTTGCATCGAAGTGTCAGATTTTTCATACTGATTAAGGGAGTGAAGTAAATTTCTTTTTACTTCTTCTAAATATTGAGAGATCATTTCGCTCTTATCTCCTTCTTGAATGGAGATTCTTCTAGCAATATGTCTGACTGAACTATCATCAATTATTCTCCTTTGAGGAGTTGTTGAGTATTCTTGGATTTTTGCTTTAATAGAATCCAAGAGTTCTTGACCATATAAAACTTTTGTTTTGGGATCTTTCTTCATCAATTTATCCCAAAAATTATTAAAAAATGTCCTATATAAACAAGGGATTTGTTCATCAGTGAATCCCAATTCTGGATTCCATTTATGAATCCATGGAATGGAGAATTTTATAAAAAAATATATCTGGTCAATTTTTTCTAAATAACAGATATGATCTGTGTGGTATAACTTATTTAACTCGGGCGAAATTTTTGTCCATTCCTTGTATAGCATAAGAAATGGTTCTGGTAGTATTCTGACCGTAGGACCGTGGTATGACCACCAATTTAGGAACCAATTAGGAATGGGTTCTGCAAATATCTTTGCACATACCTTTATAAACCAAGTATGTTTGTGTTTTTCTTTATTGTAATAAAGCACTTTATCAAAGGCTTGGATATAATCCCAATATGTAAAGTTCATACAGGTTTTGTTAAGGCTTATCTGCCTTTCTTTCATTGTAGAAATCCCCCAATATTCAACAGATATAATCTGTTTAATAATTATTTTTGAGAAGTTATAAACATTCTCGGCTGTGTTATAACCGGAAAAGTGTTGAAACTCTACACTGCCTGTACTAGTGAGAATAGTTTCATAATAGGAACGGATTTTGTATGACTCACCCGGATAATATAATTCATTAATCAAATATCTCTGGAATATCTTCCAAGGCTCATCTTTTCTCTGAATCTCAGAGTTTTCTAAAAGAAATATTATTTCTTTTTTTTTGTAATTTTTCATAGGACTTGATATCATCAGTGTCCTCTTCTTTAGCGGCTGAAGCAAATGTATTAATTTGCTTTTGGGCAGCTAAATATGCCTGCAGATGTCCATATAAAGGGCTATCTTCTGGAATATCTTCCAGATGAATAGATTGACTTGAGGATCCTTTATCAGAAGGTATCCTTTGATTTACCAAGCTTTTTCTTCCTATTTGTATAACTGGGTAGTTTGAAGAAGATCCGTATGACGATCCTTGTTGAGATGATAATCCTCGTGAGTAGGACCGTCCAGGGGAAGATCTTCCCCGTCCTCTGCCATGGACTTGCGTCCAGGGAGGATCCATTCTGAAAAAGAACAAATTATTCAAAATAATTGATTATATCATAGTTGAGAATATCATCTCTAGGTACTTCTTCATAAAGAAATTCAAAATTATAATTTTCTAAAAAAATGTCTGAAACTATTTTTTCAAGAATTACTTCTTTTAAATCTCTATATAAAGGTATAACCTTCAGAATGGTAACTAGAATTTGATTGTTCAGCATATAAGAATATCCTGTCATTGAGATATAAATTCACGTGATAGGAAATCAGGAAGGGAATTATCACTTCCCTTTTTATAATGAATATCAAAATCGAAAGGGGCCAATTGGGCCTGCCATCTGGCGAACATTAATTTAGAGGCATCATGTTTAAAATCTTTGTCAAACATATATTTGACTGATTGAGCATCTGTTTTAATCAGAAATTTTTGATTATAGAGATCGTCTTGGAATTTCAAAACACATTTAACAATCGTAAGCATTTCATGGGCAACAGTAGCGTATTTCTTCTGTGCTTCAGTCCATTTTCCTGAATGAAATCTTATCAGGTAATCTATTTTGTCATGGGGATTGACTTGTTTCAAGATTCCTCCATAACCAATGTTGGACGCATCTGTCTCAATAATTTTTGGCCAATTAGGATTGACAAGCATTAAGCAGGGTAAATATTCAACCCGTTTCTTGATTCTTCGAACAAGATCAGTGTGACTATTAGTCCAGGGACCTTTATAATCCTTTTTTAGCCTATCATAAAGAGGGGCGAGATCTCGAGATAAGTCTTTATAAAAAGGAGATATATAATTTAAGCTTCCCAAAAATCTTTGAAGCTGAATTTTGTCAGTAATAATATCAGGGAATTTTGAAGAAAAATCAATAGCCCGTTGAATGGGTGTAATTTTTCCCTGACAAATATTATGTCCTAAAAAGCAACATTTGTCNTAATCCATTTTAAAAATTTGTTTAACGGTTTATAATTTATAACTAACCTTGGCATACCACGTTCTTTTTCTGCGGCGTTATTAACATAAAAGACAGTACAAGACCAAGGGGATTTGGAAGGTTTGATCAAACCTTTGTTTAACAAATTATCAATCTCTTTTTTGCAAAATTCTACTAATTCAGCATTCATTTGACAAGGTCGAGATTTTGTAGGAATATTATCTTCAGAAAAACTGTCTTCATATGGAAGAGTAACAATATGCCTTTTTCTATTCCAAAAGGCACTCGGATGATCTGCACAAATTTCAATGGCAATTTTTTCGGAAATCAATTTCATTTTTTCCTGTATTTTAACAGATTTCATAGTCTCAAAAATATTCATGCTAAACATTTCTAATTGCGAGGAATCAACATGTTTTTGTTTTATGTTAATCAAAGCGTTGATATCACGACTTATGGGGTCAGCAATAAAAGAGTAAGATATCTCTTTATCATTATATCTAGCAGTAAATCCTTTTGAATCAAGATGGGAAAAAGGATATATAGCATTGATAAAAGGTGTTCCAAGTATAATTGGTGGATGCAATTGATTTTTAACCAGAAAGAAGAAATGCGGAATGCAAACTTTATTTTGACAAATACGAGCATTAGACAGTTTGTACTTTATATCTAAAGCATGTCCTGATGCAGATTTAACTACATGAGTGGTTTTTTCAAAGTATTTAGAAGGAATCAATCCTTCTTGGATGCAACTAACATCAGCACCACTATCAATCATAGCAATAGCAGTTATCGGCAAATGATTATCAATCAAAATAGTACATTGAATATGCCATTTATGAGCAGTAATAACTTGCATCATCCCTAAAAAAGAATTTGACTTTTCAATAATCTCTTCCTGAGAAATAGTTTCATCAACCTGTTCTTTCCTTTTGAAGAAGAAAGAATATGAGTTTGAGAAGTATTTTTCTCACTATTTGAAATACGGTGATCACAAATCATTTGATTTTGTTTAAGAGATTTAATCTCTTGTTTCAATTTTTCCACTTCAATTTTTAAATCATCAAAAGAAGTATCTCTAGTAAAAGAGGCGTTCGTTTCAGAAATAGCCTGTCTTTGATAAATTCGTTTATTAACTTCTGCTAAAGAGTAAGGAGAAGAATATTCAAAATCATCCTTTGTTTTAGAAGAAGAAGTGCTTTCAGCAGGTTTCGAGGTAGGTTGGAAAGTGGAAGCTAACTGAATGATCTTTTCCCGAACCTTATCATCAGAAACTTCTTTTAAAAGTTCAATCACATTATCAGATGTGAGAGTTTTCATATTTAGATCTTCAAATTGAGACTGAAGTTTATAAAAATCATCATTTTCACAATTGCAATTATAAATTTGACAAGTATCACAAGTAGTATTATTATTCTGCTTATTAAGAGAAGATTCAATTACTTCGTCCTCATTGTCAGATTTGGATTCATCATAATCTGACTCAGATCCTGAAGTATACAATAGACCATAAATTTGATCATGCAATTCATTATCAAGAGCAAGAGATTTGAGTTTTTCAAGATTACAATGGAGCAATATGACCAAACTTACCACACTTATAACACTTAAGGTTAGCGATATCTCGCTTGGATCTATTCTTAGTAACTCTAGTAGACTTTCTATACGTTTTTTTTGCTTCGCGATATTTCCTTTTATCGTCGCGATATTCCTGAGTCCTATATTTAGGTCTCCTTTTCCTATAAGGTTTATCAGAGGTCTGTTTCTTCTGGGGAGAAGAGGGTCCGGATATCCCGAATTGAGTACAAAAGTCTCCTAACTGAGTTTTTTCTCTAAGCTTATCAATCTTAAGCTGTCTGGATAACTTTAACTCATTACACAGGTTTAATCCTTCTTGTGTACACACACCTATCAACTTACCATAAGTATAACCACTGTATTGGATTTCACCAAAAGATCCTCTAAGAACTTTTCTAACTCTTTCAGCGAATAGAGGAGGTAAACCGTCTATAAACTTAGCTTTCCAATGATCATACTTATTTTCGGGCAATTCCATGACCCGACTCATAAAGGTATCTTTATACCATCTAAATTCGGTTAAAGTCCTACATCTAAGACCATTTAAGAGGGTACGAACCGTCTCGTGTTGACTGGTAAATCTGCCATTAAAATGTTCTAAAATTGTAAGAACTAGGGTATACACCGCATCTTCTCTATTTTTAACTAGAGCCATGCCTAGGTTATCAATATCTTCGTCGGTTTCTATAGCATTAATGACAGAAGCTTTCTGTTCGGTAGTCAAATAATTATCCCACCAGCCACGTAGTTGATCTGTAAAACCCGCGATAATCATCTTGTAGATATTTCGGTCAGTGTTTTTAACACTTCTACAAATAGTACAATACATCAACATTCGATGTACATCAAAAAACCAAGTTCTAAATTGGTTCCATTTATTACTAAAAAAATCGTTTTGAATATGTTTTCTTGCCAGGGATCCTGGACTAAAATCTATTTTGTGAGGAATCATCAAGTTTCATTTAAATCAAAGCTCATTTCAGAAGCTGAAGGAATATCTTTATCAGAAAGATTGTCTTTATCTTGAACAATATTAGTCTGAGGATTAATCTTAACCCTTTCCACAGAATTAGCATCTATAGTATGTAAAGAGGCTGCACGATTCCTAGCTGGACCATAAGATGGTTCGATAGGAGAAATATGATTAACAGCAGGTAATAATCGGTTATGAGAAAAAGACTGTCTATTGTAAACAGTAGACTTATCATCAAATTGAATGCAAATCCTACCTTCTGGATTTTGAGTAATATGTGAAAAATCACTATTTGTCAGATTATCAGTTATCTGATCAGGAGATATTACAGAATTAAGAGTCCAAGTAGTTGGAAAATCTATTTCATCCCACCTGATAGATCTTCTGGTGGTGATCTTTGATTTGGCAAAATTAGTTTCTACCAAAATAGTCTGATCAGATGTATCATATAACTTACATCTAGGATTTCAAGTAGACAATAACTTATAATAAATCTTGTATGACAAACATATAAGCTCAGATCCGGGAACATAGTTATAACCATGGGTCTTAACATTTAAAGTTAATGCATCAAGAATATTCACATCAGACAAAGATAATTGAAGATTAGGTTGTGTATTGAAATAAACTGGACCATACGCCACAGTTGATTCAATTGAACCCATCAACGATTGTCGAAAATTCAAATTTCTAGCATCACGAAGAGCAGCTAAAAACGTTTCTGGTAACCCTTTAAGAGTTAATGGTTTAAAAGCAATTTGAACCATGCCTATATGCAGGTAATTATAGAGATTATTATATAAATCAATATCTCGTTTGTTTTGTCACACCTCCTTTTTCCACTACCCCCGGATTAATGAAGGGGTAATAAGGGAGTTTTTCCAATTAAAGTGACATTATTCGGTTTTGGGACTTATTTTAATTTCAGAGTCGCCACCAGGATTTTTGATGATGCTCCGGGACACCGTTTATTTTAATATCCCAAACCGAGGAAGTTTTTGACTCTGTTTAAAATGTCTGCGAACCCGAAATCCGGGTAAGGAATTCTGTTAACCCGGGAGAAGGTGTTAGGCACTCCCGAATTCCGTGGTTCTAGCACGGTCACTTAACTATTAATATTTGGCCTAAGTTATCTGACTAAATACGTGTTTTAAACCTATTGTGCATTTAACTTTTATAATTTAAAACCGCTTTTGATATTTATGGATTTATCTTGAAACAAGTCACGATGGCGTGCACTCGTTTGTTTTTAGACATATTGTAACCGTGNTTGGAGTCGGGGACATGAGTTGCCGCACCCGAGTGTGGATTACATAATCATGACTATGGTCATGATAGTTAAAATGCTTATTTGAAGCAATTGTCGATTATTCTCTAAGTTTTGTAATTTTTAGTCTAAAAGAGGTATTTTGGACTAAAGGATATATATGTGTTCGAAATCGTCTAAGACTAAGTTAGCTAGTCTAAGGATGAGCATTTGGGCTCATGCCTACGCTTATAAGCATACAAACACCTTATTTACTGTTTTTCGGCCTTGAATTGGTAAGCTAGAACTATCTATTGTTCTTTGTGAGGACTTTGTAATCTTGAAAAAATAGCAGGGCATAAACAGGTTTTACCAGTTCATACTTTGCAGTTTCTGCCCATTTTTATACAGCCTAAACACAGATCTAAAATCGGGATTTGTACATATTTTTAAGGTACAAATATTCATACATCTATCTCGAAAAAATTCAAAGAATGTGAGATAAGTTAGAAATATTTTGGATCACCAATTTCTATTCATATTGAAAGTTACAGAAACTGAAATAACATGATTCCAAAATTCTAGCAGATGTTTACAGGGAGATTTTCATATAGATTACTTAGGATATAAATTCATACTTTTAGTTTAATGTCTACTTTTATCACATTACTTCTTAAAGCAGATAACTCTAATCCTTGGGCCTGTCTACTCCCTCATGGCCTGATAGCCTAAGGAGTTAAACTTGATTAAAGCCTTAGTGGGCTGTTTCATCAAGCTGGCCCAATTCTGGATTTAGCAGAAAAGAGTAAGAAACCTGGAATAATAGTATACAGTATCCAGTCCATATTTACAACATAAAAATACAAAAAAAAAATTATGCTATTACATTACCGTTTCACTATGAAATATAATTTCCTAAAAGGAAAAAAAAAACAATAATTAACAGAGCAAACAGAGAACAAAACTGTTTCTGTGCAAGCTGGCGTTCAGCGGCTTCGAAATCTATATTCTTCTGGCAATTTTCTTAGTCACAAAATGACTAACTTAATAAACCATTCCTTAGGCATGTTATGAGGCAACATGACCATTATTTGGTCAAATTGAATCCTAATCATGCGATAGTGTTAATTTTAAAGGACCTGACCTACTTTGGTGTACTTTTCTTGGAATAAACCTGACCATAAAGAGGTTAGGCTTAGTTCCGAGGATGCAAACCCATCAGTCCATTAAGTCATTCATATTATGACCTGAATCCTCACAATGAATTAACTATCCTTAGGCATTTCTTAAGGCATGATTCTGACCATTTATTGGGTTCAGATTCCTGTCTTAATACCTTTATAATGATAATTTAACTATTCTATTACTGTTTATGCATGATCATAGGGGGAATCTGACCCTGAAGGGATCAGACTTTTAATCCCACAATGCCAACTAAGTCAAGTTTATATGGAGACTTGCTTAATGAGTTTCTTCAGTGACTAAGGAAACACAAATAAAAGCATCTTTCAATCTAAAACTAAAAGTCCAAAATTTTGCTATTTGGACAGTAGCAAAAGCAGACCTTCAAACATTTATAGGATGAGTCATGCCATGAGGGAGGCTAGACTCAACCTTGATGATGCTTTGCACCACTTTGACAGAACAGGTTCCTGCCCCCTTTTATGGGCTGAATCTGACCATAAAAGGGGTCAGATTCAACTCCATAGAGGCCCCTTTTTGTAACTTTCAACTCATACTTATACTATGTCTTTGACTTTTTAGGCATGTTTTTAGAGAATGAATCTGATCATGTTAAAGGATTCAGATTCTCTTCCCTAGGAGCCTTTTGATTACCCACTTCTTATCTAAAAAGGGGTGATTTCCAGCACCTTAGGCTACTGTTTATGCACTACTAAGGGGATGAGTTTGACTATTAAGAAGTCAGGCTCATTTACCCTAGTGTCAACTATCTAGAGACTTGCTTGTTGAATCTCTTCAGTGACCAAAGAGACCCAGCTAAAGTATATTTCTGCCATCTTATGGGTAAAATCTGACCATAGAAGAGGTCAGATTCAACACCCAAGTGCAGATTATTCCACTAATGGACTAACACAAAACTGACATCCACTGATACTCAATGCATTTTAACCAACTTGAAATCAAAAGCAGAATAATTCTTAAGGATTTAGATACTACACACAACACATATCTGGATTCTTTAACATCATATCAACTAAACATTACTTTAGCTTTATAAACCAAGAATAAAGAAGAAGATTCAGCTTGACATAATCTCAAAAGAAAACATAGCAAGAATCAAACATTTAGCATCAAACTAACAATAAATTCTGAGTATAATAATTTCATTTAAAGTTCATAGTTACATACCTCTTCCGAAGAGAAAATAATCAAAAGAAACCTGACCAAATAAAGGTCAGGCGGAGAGGAAAATCAGCAAGAGGAAGAAAAAACCCAGCAGCAACCAAACAGCAAACCCAAAGTAGAGAAAACCCAGGGGAAGATGATTTTGAATACCTAAATGATTGAACTAAGACAGCAACCAAAAAAACCCAAGTCTTTTGGAAATAGAATCACAGCTACAAGACAACCTAAGCTCAGATTATTTCCCACTCCTACTGTGAAATCCTTTTCACTTCTGTTTTCTAAGTTTTTAGTAGTCAAAGTTGTGATTTTCAGTCTAAGGGATTCAGAGAAGAATCTGAAAAAATCCCCCTGGTTTGGTAAAAAGTGTGTGTATATATAGGGACAATTGGGATGGGATATGCTTAGCATATTCCCTATCCTAAATGAGCTGAAAAGGGTACAGGTACAACTGTCAACCCTATCCTTTTGGGACAGCTGTATCTTCCAGAATATTCCAGCCCCTTGAAATTCCATTTCTATCCCTAAAGTATCTGATTTCCTGATATTTATCTAATCTAGAAGGTTCTTTTGGGTGACAACTAATTGTTCTTAACTAAGGTTGAGTCAATTAAATGAAGATTAGTTGATTAAATGCCTAAAGTTGGCTTTCATACTACTTACTATGTTTAAGTCATTAAATCAACGATTTAATTAAACTTAAAGGAGGTTAGTCAAACCAGTTCCCTTAAACTTAGATTAAATTAATTAAACTAAATGAATCNGTGACTTATTGCCTAATTAATTTAAACTCAAATTGACCACTATTTGAATTAAAATCAGTAGTTAATTGAACTAATTGGTTTAAACAATTTCATTAGGTGTAATTGGCTTATCTATTAACTCTTAGTCAATTGAATGACTAATTCTATAAAACTGAACTTTAAACTATTTTGATCGTTCTAGGATCTTAGTTTGATTAAAGAAAGTTAGTTAGGTTAATAATTAGGCAATAAGTAACTCTATTCTAATTTAATTAATTAGTAGCTAAACTTTGTTGTCCTATCAAGGGTTGATTAATTTCAGATTAATGAATTACTTTAAGCTTCTTAGACTTAGGTCAATTATACTGTTATTTAGTTCACATGTATACTCAATTAGTTGTGTATGATTGTCTAATTAGATTATTATTTAATTTCTCAGTCACGGTGGATGGTTAACCCTTACACTAAACTAGAGTAAACAATCAATCGAATGTGGGAAAGAGCGACAGCGAAGGCAGTCTAAAACAAACTTAAACATGAATCAAATAAGTATAATCTTTAGTAAATCAATGGTGACTAACAGGACAATCTAAGAATG
>ML435092.1:0-59810 GCA_005239525.1 Nicotiana knightiana | reverse complement strand
TATATATATATATATATATTGAAAATAATAGGGAAAAATTGGGTATCAACAACTGCACTTCTTTACCCGGGAAGAATAAAACAGTTATCGGGTAAAGATATGATGGCCAATTTTGACCGAATAGGATGGTTTGAGAGACATAGACCGCACTCTGGTTTCTGAGCTGCCTACATATCCCTGATTTCACAGAAATCGGGTCGTGTGTAGTTCTAGATCCATCACCAGAATATACCGATAAAATTATCCCAAGGACAGATACAAGATTTTGGAATAGGTGAAATGGTTGCGTTGAGCGGTCAAGTTTGAGATAGTATGAGGGAACTGGGGAAGGATTGATCCTGTTGGGATGGTGGTTGCTCATCGGATCACCTGCAAGTAAAGATGTACTACGAGCATATATATGTGCATAAATTTAAACGTGATGCAGATTCCCTTCAGACCATAAGAATTGTCTTTGGACGGTTGAGGATGACGTCCTTAGACCATGATGTCATGGGCCATGAATTGTTCAGTGAGGGATTCGCAGGCCATGAAATGATGTTCTTGGGCCATAGAAATGGTTCCTCCAAACCATGACGCCTTTGAATAATGATATGCGAGTTTGAGAGATCCTCAGGCCATGACATGGTGTCTTCTGGCTATGAGGATGATGCCTTCAGACTATGACGCCTTTAGATAAGTTGGCAATATTTCAGCCCATGAAATGAAAAGGTATGATTCTAGGAGCAGCAAGACATGGCTTAGTCTTGTATGAAGTCGAGGGAAGAGCTTAGCCCGAAAGAAGGGAAGATAGATAGTGCAGAGGAGACAGTGCTTAGTCTCGTGCAAGGTTCGGGACAGGGCTTAGCCCCATGCAAAGATTGAGATAGGGTTAGTCTCATGCAATATTTGGGACAGGGCTTAGTCCCATGCAATATTTGGGAAAGGGCTTAGTCCCATGCAAGTTGAAGGCAGAGCTTAGCCTTATGCAGATAGAGAGGCAGGGCTTAACCTCATGCAACGATGAAGGCAGTGCTTAGCCTCATGCAAGTGGGGGAAGGCAGGCCTATGTAATGATGAAGGTAGAGCTTAACCTTATGCAAATGATTAGAAGGTAGTGTTTAGCCTTATGCAAATATGGAGGTAGGTCTTAGCCTCATGCAAGATTTGGGACAGGGCTTAGTCTCATGCAAAGATAAGGCAATGCTTAGCCTTATGCAAATATGGAGGCAGGGCTTAGCCTCATGCAAGATTTGAGACAGGGCTTAGTCCCATGCAAAGAGAAGGCAATGCTTAGCCTTATGCAAATATGGAGGCAGGGCTTAGCCTCATGCAAGATTTGAGACAGGGCTTAGTCCCATGCAAAGAGAAGGCAATGCTTAGCCTTATGCAAATATGGAGGTAGGGCTTAGTGATGCATGGCTAGAATTCATGGTTTAACAAGTTATATGCCTTACATTTTGTGTGCGTTAATGATAAAAAAAATACACTTTTTATGTGCATAATGGAGTCTATTTCATGTGTAGGTGGATTGGAGATGGAAACCGAGCTAAATGGATGCATGAACGTCGAAAATACGCTCAAGAGTCGAAAAGGAGTGACCCGGGCTATAGCCGAGCGTTTTGGCCTTAAAGCCAGGCCAACCCGGGCGTTAGTGGGGCGTTTGGCCCCTAAAGCCAAGCTGACCCTGGCGTTAGTGGGGCGTTTGGCCCCTAACGCCAGGTCTTCCCTGGCTTTAAGGGGGCATTTGAGCCCAAACGCCTGGGTCCCGAGGTCCGGGCAATTCCGAGTTTTAAAGAGTTTTAAGTGTTTCCCGGTTGGAATAGAAGCCTCCCACATGTTTAGGGTTTATCCCAAACATATAAATAGACGCCAAAACACAACTTGAGAGGGGAGAAGCCATTGAAGTGAAGAAAAACCTGTGGATTACTACTCAGTGAAGCAATTATTGATTTTTATAGCTTTTATTTATTATTTTGTAATTCAATTATGCAAGTTATTTTAGAATTGATTCTTATGAATATGAGTAGCTAATTTTCTTAATCTAGGGTTTTGGTGGAACCCGTTGGGGGATAAACTTATGGTGATATTAATATAGTTTGGTTGATTGTTCATCTCTATTTGTTCAACTACGTTCTTGTTGTATTTAATTGAATGGCCATCAATTAGTTGTGCCTATTTAGTATGTATCTACTTGAGAGAGAGTGCATATTTAGGTAAGTGTTGACGAAAGTCATAACCGAGGGTTTAGAAGTTGAATTATAGATAACGATACTTCGGATGCAATCTAAAGTGAACTGTAATGCAATCTAGCTAGCATAACTTGAGAGAGTGCGTCTAGTAAATTATCATAATTACTTGAAAGAGATTTATGGTAGATAGAGTGTTCATGATTGATAGAGATAATTAACCAAGTTATATGAAATATTCGAGAAGTAAGTTCACCAACGGGGAAAACCATAGCCTTAGCCTTTATTATAATTGTTTACAACACATTGTTAGTAATTGTTAGTTATTATTATTGTCAGTAGAATTAGTAAACCATCACCAATTTATATTCAAAATGTCTTGAGAGAATTGATTGAGTAAAAGTTGCGTGTTCTAAAGATTTGATTGATACTTTAATTCCTTGTGGGATCGACTCTGGGCATGATACACTGAATTATATTTGCAACGCCCGTATAGTCTTTTATTAGACATAGCTGAGCGTGATCAAATTTTGGCGTTGTTGCCAGGGAATTAACGGTATTATCAATTGAGTTGGAAGAAATACAAAAATTCTGAAATTTATAGTCAATTTTCTTTAAAATTTTCGTTTTTACATTGAAAGTTTAACATTTGCTAACGTGTTGCAGGTGCATGCCTAGAAACTCATCGAGGACTGGTGAAGTAGTTGAAGCCTTATCAGACCCCGAGAAAGTTTTCAAAGACCTAAACCGGACCAACCGGAAAAGCAAACATCAACCACAAATTGAACAAATTGAAACCGACATGGAAGATCCACACAACCGTAACAATAATGGGGATGATGTGGTAGACCCAGTTGCTCAATTAGGGGCAGAGGCTCCCTTATATGACTGGGCATAACCCACAGTTGAGAATTTGGCCACCGCAATACTGGTCCCTCAGATACAGGCCGAGTCCTTCCAGATAACAAACAATATGATGCACTTATTGCATAACAAAGAGATATTCTCAGTGTCATACATCGAAGAACCCCAGCAACATTTGAAAAACTTCCTGTCAATTTGCAAAACACAGAGGTAGCCAAACGTCACTCATGAGGCAATAAAACTGTTGTTGTTTCCATTCTCAGTGACTGGCGCTGCCCAGACTTGGCTAAACTCACTCCCCATCAATTCCATTACCACATGGGAGGAGTTAGTAAAACAGTTCGGGAACAAGTTTCATCCACCCAACAAGACTGCTCAACAAATTGATGAAATCTTGAGCTTCAGACAGAAACCAGTTGAAACACTGCAAGAGACATGGGAACGATTTAAGGGGATGCTGGTTATCTGTCCACATCATGGTATTCCAGAGCAAATGTTGGGGCAGCATTTTTATATGGGTTTGGCTGATACTGTTAAAGCAAATGTTGATGCTTCGGCTGGTGGAGCATTCTTGAGCAAAACGTGGAGAGAAAGTCAAATCTTACTTGATAAAATGGCACAGAATTCAGGATGGACAACAAGGAATGCACCCATTACTCCTGTAGTTCACTCAGTGCCATTCGATCCATCTAATACTATTGCAGAGAACGTGGCCACCTTGATAACACAGATGACTTTACTTACTAAGAAGGTGGAGTAATCAAGACAACAGCAAGTACACATCGTAGACACAACCAATGGGGGCTTATGCACATCTTGCATTAGTCAACCACTTGGTAATCACTGGAATGTAGAATGTCATCACTCTCCTTATCCAGAAAATATGAATTACGTGTCGAATTATTGAAGCCAGAGACAAGGGGGCAGAACCGGGGTCAGCAAGTTCAACCATATAGACCACCCCACCAACAGCAGAACAGTGGAAATATGGGTGTCAGGGGACAACAAGGTAATGCAGCACCGTATCAGAGGCCACAAGGTTATAACCATCAGAATCAACAACAAGCATACTACCCTCCTCAGCATCAACAGGGGGGAAAGCAAGAAGATGGGTTTTACAGGTTAGAAGATATGATGCAGCAGGTTATTGGGTCAAATGCCAAAATCAGTGAGAGAGTAGATGTACATGATGCAGCTATTAAAAATATTGAAGTACAGTTGGGCCAGATATCTATGGCAGTGAACAATCGTCCTCCTGGAACTTTACCTGCAGATACTCAGGTAAATCCTATGGACCAGGGCCCAAGGCAGCTGATGGCAGTGACTCTCCGTAGTGGCAGAGACTTAAACTTGGAACTGGAGAGAGCTCGTGAAAGCAGACAGGCCGAGACACTGGTACCCATGCCGATTGAACTTGATGATTCAACAAACTTGACCAAGGTAACAGTGCAACCTACTGAAGGAGAACCCAGTGCACAGAGTGAGACTGAAAAAGAAGTGGAGATAGCCCAAAAGCCGGTAGTTGAGGTGGTGGCTGAGAAAGAAAAGTCCTAAATCACTGGGAAAAAGATACCACCAGCTCCATTCCCTCAAAGGCTGGCCAAATACCAAAAGGATGAACAGTACAAAAAGTTCTTGGACATGCTAAAGCAAATACAGGTAAATATCCCATTGATTGATGCGTTGAAGGAAATGCCTGGTTACGCTAAAATGATGAAGGACTTGATGTCCAGAAAAGTTGACTTCCAAGATCTGGCTACTGTCACCCTTACTCAGACTTATAGTGCGGTGGTGACACACCCTATTGCTGAAAAGTTGTCTGACCTAGGGAGTTTTACAATTACTTGTACCATTGGCAACTTAGCTTTCACCAAAGCTCTATGTGACTTGGGGGCCAGCATTAATTTGATACCACTGTCCATATATAAAAGACTGGGGATTGGTATAGCCAGGCCCACCTCCATGCTGCTGCAACTTGCCGATAGGACGGTGAAGAGACAGTCGGGTATTCTGGATGATGTATTGGTGCAAGTGGGGAAGTTTGTATTCACTGCTGATTTTGTGGTATTAGACTGCAAAGTGGATGAGGAAATTCCCATAATATTGGGAAGGCCATTTTTGGCCACAGGCAGAGCTCTTATCGATTGTGAGACTGGTGAACTTAAGATGAGGCTCAATGATGAAGAAATCACTTTCAACGTGCAGAAGTCTATGAGGCGACCTAGTGAGTTCGCCAACTGCTCTCTTATTGATGTTGTGAATGTGATTCCAGAAAAAGATGATGCATCCCTGACTGTTGGGGACCCTTTGGATGAATGTTTGATGAATTTAGATGATATGAACGGTGAAGAACTGGCAGATTGGGTGTTAGCACTTGAGAAAAAAGGGGTATGGCCAAAGGCTCTCGAGTTTGAGTCACTATACGTAGAGGAAAGAGAGAACCCGCCGGCCAGGCCATCTATTGAAGAACCACCTAGGTTGGAACTGAAATCGGAGGATGCTGATGTGGTAGAAAAGATACTAGAGTTAACCAAGGACATCGATGATACATACTTTGTTGAATCTAGTGTCATTATTGTTGAGGATGTTGGTACACACTCCAACCATTTTTTCACATTGTGTTGGGATGATGATATTCAAATAGAGTTATCCGAATCACCTGATGAGTTGAGGGATAAAGAACAAGATGCCTACATTTTGGAATTCTTCTTGCCAGAAAGTAGGGAGTACACATTTTGTCGAAAGGCCAAGAAGCGCAGATTACTACATTGTTTTATTGGGCCAGGAAGATTTGTTCCACCACCCCAGGAGCATGATCATAGATCAGATTCAAAACTTGGGATCCAATTCATAAGTTCAAAATGGAGGCATAAAGTGATTCAAGTGGATGCTCGAAGGAGCATGGAAAGCAAAACTAATGGAAAGGATGTCGACGCTACGTGGATCAGGGAGTTTCTTGCACCTTACTTTTATTTCTTGTTTTGTCTATATGTGATGCACTGAGGACACTGCATGATTTAAGTGTGGGGTGTAGTACATATTTGTTATGATTTATTGTTTAGTGTGCTTTCTTATTAGTAGTTTTAGCTTTTATTGTTGGTAAGTTTTTCTTTTAGGTAGAACAAAACAGAAAAAAAATTTAGAAATATGTGGACTCTTCTTGAAGATGGATCTCTTAGACAGTTCTCTTGAGGGAAGTAAGTCTAACGAAAATACAAAAAAAAAGATTTTTTGTTTTAGGTAGTGTAGTAATTCCCCCTTGGTTTTTCTTTGGACCACGGTTCTTTTCCAAGGGTTTTTAATTGAACCGACTGTAGGTAGTTTTTAATTTTTAGGAGTAGTAACCACATGGTTGAGGAATTAATAGTAGCAATATCTTGAAACGTGCTAATGCCTTGAGAATAGTCAGTACTATAATTGTGACGCTTAGGCTCAATCTTTTGACTCCAGGATAAATACCTTAAATAAGGAATTCTTAAGATCTGCTTAACTGCTTTGACTGGAGTGTCGTGATAGATCCAATCCTAAGTGAGGTATGTGCCAAGTGTGTGTGAGGTTTGTATGCTATTATGTGCATTGCATTTGATGTCTAGAACTTGCCCCGTGTGTGTGCAAAGCGAAATAGAAATTTTGTTCAATCTTGGAAGTGATATAGGCATTTCTTTTTTGAGCCAGCTATATATATTTTACCCACCTAATTATTATGTATCGTAGTCAACCCCGTTGAGCCTATAATCCTGTTTCTTTGGCAACCACATTACAAGCCATACCCCTTTGTTTGAATCGATCATATATTTGAACCTTGTCACCTCTCGTAAGCACTGAAAAAGTGATGAAATATGGAAAAGTTAAAGTGTGGGGTGGTAGGTTGGTTTTTGAGGGGAATAATTGAAATACGGAGAAAGGTGCACTGTTTGAAAAAGTAAGAGTCACTTGAGAAAAAGAAAAAAAAATATAGAAAATAAATAGTTGTATTGTTGTGAAAGAAAAATATATGTGGTGACTCTTGATGTAATTGTGCTTAAAGAAGTATGGGGTAATAACATTGATGTGAAGGTGGAGTTTGGCTTAATATAAGTTTGAGGTTGAGCGCTAAAGTATATGTATTAAAGTGCTTAGGGAGGTGTAGTCACTCTTATATCCAAATGTATCCTACCCGTCCCGCAGCCTACATTACAACCAAATAAAGTCCTACTTGATCCTAGACTGAATGAGCTCGATTAGTAGAGTAGTACACTACGGGCAAGCCTATGGTGCATCTTTTGTGGCATATGAATATTATTTCGGAGAGCGAGTGAATTCTTTCTATCTTGAGTTCCTAAGTGTTCTTAAAATTTCATTGTGTGTGGAACTAACTCTTGAATTTGGTGAGGGCACATGATTCACGAAGGAAAGGTAATGTTGTTGACCTCTAAGTTAGAGTAGTGAGTGGATTATGAATAAAGCATGGTATATGTGAGTCAACTATTGAGGTGAGGATGTCACACCTCTGTGATTGAAATGTTTTAAAAATTCTTGGTATAACGTGTTAAGGGATTTGCTTAATAAGTGTGTACATGAGTGTAGTTTGATTGCTCGAGGACGAGCAAATGTTTAAGTGTGGGGTATTGATGCGAGGCTAGAATTCATGGTTTAACATGTTATATGCCCTACATTTTATGTGCGTTAATGATAAAAATACACTTTTTATGTGCATAATGGAGTCTATTTCATGTGTAGGTGCATTGGAGATGGAAACCGAGCTAAATGGATGCATGAACGTCGAAAATACGCTTAAGAGTCGAAAAGGAGTGACCCGGGCTATAGCGGGGCGTTTTGGCCTTAAAGCCAGGCCAACCCGGGCGTTAGTGGGGAGTTTGGCCCCTAAAGCCAGGCTGACCCTGGCGTTAGTGGGGGTTTGTCCCCTAACGCCAGGTCTTCCCTGGCTTTAAGGGGGCGTTTGAGCCCAAACGCCTGGGTCCCGAGGTCCGGGCAATTCTGAGTTTTAAAGAGTTTAAAGTGTTTCCCGGTTGGAATAGAAGTCTCCTACATGTTTAGGGTTTATCCCAAACATATAAATAGACCCCAAAACACAACTTGAAGAGGAGAATTCGAAGAGAGGAAGCCATTGAAGTGAAGAAAAACTTGTGGATTACTACTCAGTGAAGCAAACATTGATTTTTATAGCTTTTATTTATTATTTTGTAGTTCAATTATGCAAGTTATTTTAGAATTGATTCTTATGAATATGAGTAGCTAATTTTCTTAATCTAGGGTTTTTGTGGAACCGGTTGGGGGATAAACTTATGGTGATATTAATATAGTTTGGTTGATTGTTCATCTCTATTTGTTCAACTACGTTCTTGTTGTAATTAATTGAATGGCCATCAATTAGTTGTGTATTTAGTATGTATCTACTTGAGAGAGAGTGCATATTTAGGTAAGTATTTGAACAACACCACTCCCAGAGTATAGACGAAAGTCATAACCGAGGGTTTAGAAGTTGGATTAGAGATAACGATACTTCGGGTGCAATCTAAAGTGAACTGTAATGCAATCTAGCTAGCATAACTTGAGAGAGTGCGTCTAGTAAATTATCATAATTACTTGAGAGAGATTTATGGCAGATAGAGTGTTCATGATTGATAGAGATAATTAACCAAGTTATATGAAATATCCGAGAAGTAAGTCCACCAACGGGGGAAACCATAGCCTTAGACCTTTATTATAATTGTTTACAACACATTGTTAGTAATCGTTAGTTATTATTATTGTCAGTAGAATTAGTAAAACATCACCAATTTATATTCAAAAAGTCTTGAGAGAATTGATTGAGTAAAAGTTGCGTATTCTAAAGATTTGATTGATACTTTATTCCCTGTGGGATCGACTCTGGGCATAATACCCCGAATTATATTTGCAACGCCCGTTTAGTTTTTTATTAGACATAGTTGAGCGTGATCACTTAGCCTCATCCAATATTGATACAGAGCTTAGTCTCAGAAAACTCATTATATCCTTCTTACTCTTTGGCGGTGGTAGCTCTTGGATGGCTTTGATTTTTGACAGATCCAATTCTATTCCTCGGCGGCTGATGATGAATCTCACTAATTTTTCGGCAGGACCCCGAATGCACATTTTGCGGGGTTTAAATTTAGGTTGTACTTCCGTAGTCTGTCGAAGAATTTCCTCAAGTCTTCTATATGATAAGTGGCCTTCTTGGATTTAATGATGACATCGTCTACATACACCTCAATCTCTTTATGTATCATGTCATGAAAGATAGTAGTCATGACCCTCATGTAGGTGGACCCAGCATTCTTTAGGCCGAACGACATCATCTTATAACAGTACACCCCCCAAGGTGTAATGAAAGTGATTTTATCAGCGTCCTCCTCGTCCATCCAAATCTGATGGTAACCGGCGAAACAATCTACAAAGGATTGGAGTTCATGTCTGGCATAACTGTCGATTAAGATGTGTATGTTTGGAAGTGGGAAATCAGCCTTTTGGGCTGGATCTATTGAGATCTCGATAATCGACACAGATTCTAACATTCCCATACTTCTTCGGAACTAGCACGATGTTGGCTAACCAGGTTGGGTATTCCACTACCTTGAGGACCTTGGCCTTAATTTGCTTAATAACTTCCTCGTTGATTTTCAGACTCATATGAGGCTTGAATTTCCTGAGTTTCTATTTTACTGGTGGACACATTGGGTTTGTGGGCAACTTGTGGGCCACAATAGATGTACTTAATCTGGTCATGTCGTCGTACGGCCATGTGAAGACATCCTCATATTCCATCAGGAACCGAGTGTACTCCTCTTTCTCTCACGGCGACAAGTGAATGCTGATGCGGGTCTCCTTGACAGTTTTGGAATCTCCTAAGTTGATTATTTCAGTCTCTTCCAGGTTAGACTTAGGGTTGTTCTCAAAGTCCTCCACTTCTCTGACAATTTCCTCAGGTATGACATCCTCTTCTTCTGAATCACTATCCTTTTGTTGCGTTGCATCATTACATGTCACAATTTCCGGTTCATCGAGATAGGAAATAGTATTGCTGTATTGATAAAGATATGAGAGATAATTAGTAGTGGTAATCATTAATTCATTGAAAGTGTCAAACAAATGCGGTTTTCAATAATTAAAACAGCATTTTGGAATATTGAAAATATTATTTTAAATAAAATGCAAAAAGGGAAATGATCATTCAGAAAAAAAATATTGTTCAGCCTTGCTACCCCGGGGCTCGTCGGGCCCTGGATGGTCTGACAGTCCAATTCTTGAGGAATGATCCTCTTTCAACAGCTCTGATGGTGGGTCCTTCCTCTTCCTCCTCCTCAAAAATTACACAGCAACCCATGTCATCATCTTCCAGGAACAGGTTCATCAAGGTGGCCAATGCTTCTTCCTCCTCTGATCCCCATATGATGTCGGTCTGCTGGAAATTCTGACTCAGGTGCGGTATAGGATTCTCAAGTGGATAGTATGGACCACGCCATGGTGGTAACAGTCTTGAAACTCTTTCCAGGTGTATTGATATCCTAGTCCAAATGTGGTACCATTGCGCTTTAGTTGTATTGGCTTTGAGATAGTCTGAAGATTTTTGCCAAGACCTTTGTCGGGTTCATATCCTCTCCATGCTAGTATATTTTCTATCTTGCTACTCCACCACTTATCTTTCTCGATCGTGTTGACCCTCTCGATATGATGATAAGTCTCTCCACCTAGCTTTCTCCTATTTTCAACCACCAGGATGGTCTGACGGGTGTAAATAAGGTTGCTCCGGTCTCCATGGATAATCACTTTTTGGTGGTTCCACTCGAATTTCACTTCCTGATGCAAAGTTGACGCTACATCCCCAGCGGCATGTATTCAAGGTCGTCCCAACAACAGATTGTATGATGCAGATATATCCAGCACATGGAACTCGACATCAAACCATGTAAGCCTCATCTGTAGACAAAGATTGATCTCTCCAATGGTACCTCTCTGAGACCCGTCAAATGCCTTCACATTCATAGTCACTTCTCGTATTTCATACAGGCCTTTGCCCAACCTCTTCAGTGTCGTTAATGGGGAAATATTGAGACTGGATCCCTCATCTATCAGAACTCTGGCAATGAAATTGTCCTCGCATTGCACGGTAATGTGTAGTGCCCTGTTATGATTCAAACCCTCGGGTGGCAGCTCGTCCTCGTGGAAAGTGATTTTATTACTTTTCAGCACATATCCCACCATACTGGCCATTTCTCTGCCAGTGATATTGTTAGGTACATATGCCTCACTTAACACCTTTAAGAGAGCATTCATGTGCACTTCTGAATTCTGTAGCACTGACGGGATAGATATCTGAGTAGGAGTCTTGTTCAAATGATCGGTGACTGAATACTCCCTTGCCTGCACTTTCCTCCAAAGGTCATCCGGGCCTGTTTCAATAACGGGCGGTCTGTTAGAAGCCTGCTTACTGGATTCTCCAAATGCTCTGGTGTATAGACTCTTCCTATTTTGGCGATTCCTTGCGCAGCGCCGAATTATTCTATTTTGATCTTTCCTTTTCTTCTAGCTTCGGCCACATAATCCCAGGGTACAACCTTGGTGTTGAAAGGCGGTGTGATTGACACTGTCACTGTGAAAGGTGTGGCTTCTTCCACTTCGAGTGGAACATGCACAGTTGCGGGGGGTGGTATCTCAACTTCAAATGTAAATGATGCAGCTACCTCAACCTCCACCGGTGGATGTATTTGTACTATAATTGGATTGAGCATGACTGAGGGTTTCTTAGGATTGTCACCCTCTTTGATAAGTTCAATTGATCCCTCGGGATCCCATTCCTCATCGGTCTCTATCATGTTGATACTTTCACCCCTATGATTTGGGAGGGGGTTGTTGCGGATGTTGGGCGCAACTTCTTTGGCCTGAATGACCTTATTATCAATCAAGGTCTAGATCTTATCTTTCAATGTTCGACACTCGTCAATGGAGTGCCCTTTAATGCCAGAATGATATGCACAAGTCTTATTTGGGTTGACCCATTGGGATGAATTCTCCACGGTCACAACAGGGATAGGAGTGACGTAACCAGCAGCCTTCATCCTTTCATACAACTGGTCAATGGGTTCGGCAATGGCAGTGTATTGTTTAGGTGGTCTACGATCAAAGTTAGGCCGAGGTCTTGGGTAGTTTGGACGAGTTGGAGGTGACTGAAAGTGAGAGGGTAGGGAGTTATATGTATGATAAGCAGTGGCTGGTTGGTAATATCTGAGAGGTGATGGATGATATGTGGGTGGAGGTGCTTGGTATGTAAGTGGGGAGGTTTGATATACAAGTGGAGTTTTGGGTCCTTGGGCGACCATTACTGTTCCCGCATCTTTCTTCTTTGATATACCCCTGATTGCAATGCTTTATTTGTGGCCTACAATGCCTCAAAGTTTGTCACCATACCGCTTTTAATTCCCTCTTCAATCGTTTCTCTGAGTTTGATGATATCGGAGAACTTATGGTTTTAATAACCATCAATCTTTCATAGTACTGCGGATCCTGTGCTTTGATGAAGAACTTGTTCATCTATTCCTAGTCCAATGTCGGCCTGACTTTGGCTGCTTCTGACCTCCAACGAGTGGCATACTCGCGGAAGGTCTCAGTGGGCTTCTTCTTTAAGTTCTGAATGTAGAAGACATCCGGCGCATTCTCTGTGTTAAACCTGAATCTGTCCATGAAGTCAGACGCCATACTCACCTAGTTGGCCCACGTCTTAGTATCATGGCTGATGTACCAGGATAAAGCATATCCTGTAAGACTCCTCATGAAAAGCTTCATTCGGATCCTTTCATCCTTTTCGACCCCTACAAGCTTGTCATAATAAGTCCCCAGATAAACCCTGGGATCACCTGTTCCGTCAAACATTTCGAACTTGGGAGGTTTGTAATTCTCCAGCAGTTCTACATCTGGTTGTATGCATAGGTCTTCATAGTTCAGACCTTCTATCCCTTTGCCTCCTTCGACGCCTTGAACCCGACTTGTTAACTTGTTGAGCTCTTCAGCCAGGTTCTTAATAAGCAGGTCCTTCTCAGTGGATTCTGGTGCATAGGATACGGGCTAAGTGGAGTGAGGTAGGGTTTTCACGTATATAGGGTTGTTTTGGTGACCAGGAATTTGGGTATAATGGTGATCATTGGTGGAATTCTTGGTTCGGGAATGATTTGTGGTGTATTTTGTGGAGTACGATAGGTGTTTTGCTGATATTGTGGAGGGATAGTTTGATTCTGTGGTGGGGTTGTGTAATGGTGAGGTGCGGGAGGATTTTGTAGGCGTTTGTTGGGTGTGTTTTGCATTGGTGCGGGGTTCTAGGTGTTTGAATGGTTGACATATGGGATACTGAGTGTGAGAGATAGATTTTCTAAGCTCCGCACATGCTCGAGCTCACCCTGGGTTTCTATTATTTTCTGCTCAAGTCATGATACCACATCATTTGGGGCTTGAGTACCTCGGCCATTAGAAGCTTCTGCATGTTCAACATGTGTGTTGTTGTCTTTTCTGGTGTCGTTCAAATCATCCATCTTTGCTTTCCCTTTTCCTTTTGGTAGACTTGGAGGAGGAGAAGGTGGAGGGCCCCTAGATCTAGTATGATAAGCTGATGATGCCAGTATGCATGAACCAACCTTTGGGGAATGGGAATAATCAAAATAAAGAAAGAAAAACAAAAGGTAGCCAAGTCTGTAAGAGTTCTGAAAAGAATATTTGCAATATTTAAGCACATATTGCGGAATGTAAATTCGCGTCCTATTTCGGGAGCCTCGTTGTGCCCGAGGTAGGCCTAGCGGCAAGTTTTTTTGGAGAACGTAGATGCTAATAAATGCCTCATTTCATTAATATAAAAAACAGACGAATCCCAAAATGACACTAAGATAATAAAAGATAAGTCACTACTGGCACTTGGCCTTATTACATTTGGAGAAGCAAATAAATCTAATCTACTTGGTCCCAGAAGTACCTTCCCCAGGTTTGATCTTTCTGACTCCATCAATCAGGTCCCCCAGTTTGCTCATGCCCAACAACATGTATACTCTTGCTAGATGTCCTTCATCGCCTCCTTCAGGATTCTGACAGTCAGTGATTCTTTTCCTTGTCTTTTCTCCCAGTTCCATCAAGCCCTACTCTAGATATTCTACCCTTTTCATTGGAGATGATAGCCATTTCCATCCATTCCTTGATTAATCTCTTGTTTGTCTCGTGTATATCCTGATGTTCGGCCTCGGAGTCATGAATCCTCTTGCGCAAGTTGTTGTATTTTACTTAGGTTTCTGCATCTTCGTTTATGACCCTGTTTCCCCGACCAATTCCTGACTCAACTTTCCCAGCTAAGTTTTCCTCCAACCATGCCGTGTAAAAATATGCATGTCCCCCATGATACCTGTCTGTCTGTACTTCTCCATAATAATCTTTGAGTGACACATATGTTGAGCTTGACACTTGTAAGAGATGTCGTCATCCTAAAAATCTGCCCGGAATCGACTTATCTTCGCGACCCAAGGTATGATCTGCTTCCTGCCTGTCTACCTCATAACCCTGATGGGAACATAAAGTTATATTCCCCTTAACCCGATCAACACTAAGTGAGGAGAGTCCCTTGACCTGATGATGAACTCGTCAGTAGGAAACCATTCAAACATCCACTAAACTTGATCCTCAGTCAAATTGTCGAATAACTCCACCCATTCCTTAGCACTCTCTGGTTGAGCAAACCTGTCCAGAATATAAGTCATTTGTTTGGGGTGATGGAAGGCAATATGGTCATTCCACGCCCTTCGTGGAAACTCCTGGAGATATTGACCCTTTTGGAGATGCTTTATTAACCACAACTGCAACAGCAAATTGCAGCCTTCGAAATGTTTGGACCCTTTCCGACAGTGGTCCAAGGCCTGGTAGATATCAGCTATAATCATAGGGACTATGTTATATGTTTGTCCCTCGATTCCTTCCATTAGAGTCTTGGTGACCATAGCCAGTCTAGTGTGAATTCTTTCCCTTTTCGTTGGAAACACTATCATACCCAAGAAGCAAATAATGAACACAAAAACTTTGCGGTGAATATGACCCAAGGAAGTGATGGAAAAATCATCATGGAAAATACGGTAGGACTTTCTATGACTGTATCTCTCATACAAGTAGTCAAATGGTATATAAGATTTCTTTAAGTACTCCAAATCTGTGTTCTTTTTCAGACCCATCATTTTTAGAAAATCCTTACCTGTGCGATTTTCCGACACCAATAGACCTAGACTGTCCCAAGGTAATCCAGCGAATCCCTCAATTTCTTCTAGGAGTGAGGTCATTTCTATGTCCCCGAAGTGAAACACAAACCTTTCACTATCCCAGAACATAGTTGTAGCTTCAATCAACCTGTTGTTTGGTAGGATGTCTAACAGAGAAGGTAAATTTCCCAGGCTTTTCTCACATGTTTCTTGTCACTTGAGGAAAGATCTTCCCACCAATCCAGTAGCAGTGGTGGTATATTTTGGACCATGCCGAACCTGGGGACTTCGTGCCTTATTTTCTGCAAAACAAATAAGGTTAGATCCTTTTCCCCTCCAGATTTGACTATTTATATATCCATGATTAGCATATCGGCATTTAGTTCTCCAAAATTAATGCACAAAACGTGGTTGCGTCCGTTGGGATTATGGAAACCCCGGTGGACTTTGGATAAGGTTTGTCTTAAAGGGTTATTATGTGGACAACATATTAACCTGACTAGGTTTGACCATGATGCATGTGCAGTTATAATCAGAGTAAGGTTGCTATAGGGGTCTAGACGGGTACCCTCAAGCGGACAACTCGAGGGGGAAAGGCACGGAACCATCGATTGCACCGATGATCGACTAGTTTTACCGCAAATAAGCCTTTATGAATTTAAAGAGTGATATATAGGAAGAGCACAACCACTCATCAAGCGTTGCTATAGGATTGATTACGCACGAGTGGAATATGATGTTGAGCATGATTTATGTAGAATTAAATAGCATGTCGTCGCGTATTTTCATGTTAGGAAAATAATAAATGAGGTATTTAATAATTGAAAGACGTTTAAGAAAGGAAAATAAGGAAATAAGTCAGTTTATGCAGTAAAGGAAATCATAAATGCTCAAAACGAGCGATTAAATTCACATAAGGGGAAAGGGAAAGGGTGCGCACGTATTAAGCAAAAAAAGAGCATGCTCAAGACTAAGTTACAAAAAGCAAGTTTGTTAGGGTAAAAGCCTAAGATCCCCAGTGGAGTCGTCATGCTGTCGCGCCCCCTTTTTCTCGTAAAATCGAGTTTCGACATTTGACAACTCCTTTCCTTTTTGGGAAAGGGGTATGGAAATTGAAGAGTCGCCACCTAACGGAATTAAGGTGCGTTAGGGGACCTAATGCAAGTAACTCATGAACCGATTTACATTACCAGAGATTGGGTAAGGGCTTGAAGTTACCTTGAGGGGAAGGTGTTAGGCACCCCTCGAGGTCCACAACGGTGGTTCCCGGCCAAACTTAATTTTTGAATTAGTCATTAAGAAACTAAAGCAGTTTAAGCACACATATGGATTACAAAATGGGAACAAATGGGTCCTAGGTTTATTAGCCTATAGTATCATTTATGTGCAATACCCGGTAAACCTTCCTCAATTAGAGGGGTCACACGTGGCATTAGCGCACATGTCATCATATAATTTACTACCCAATTACCCTCCCCTTAATGGTTATATAAGCGATTATAATTAAACATACTCTATGCGTGCATTACCCGTCCCTTTCTTATGGCCCTGTAGGTGTTTAGGACCTCTAATTAAGGCAGTTCTAGACTTTCCTAAAGTGCTTAAAAGGAGAAAATCTAAGCGACAATTAAAACAAGTAGGACTGTCAGGTAAAGGAACAATTAATGGGGGCTCACATTTACCTCCACAAACAGGCAGTCAATTGCACGTCTCAAACAACAGTATTTCAGATACTTTAAGAGTCCTAAAGCAAGATATCTAGGTGAGCATAAAAAACAGAATATATGCAGCATTGTGTTAAAGCGAGGCAGTGGAGACCTAATCAGTTTGCCTACTGATTTTAGGACTTCCTGAATCTGAACAGTTCGCAAATAGTTAAGCACATCATAGTTTTACAATTTGCAAGATTTCAATTATCCTATAGGCTTCCCTAGGCGTGGATCCGAGATGTCCTATAAACATGATATCTAATTGTTAATTAGAGTCTTAATACTAACAAGCAATTTTAAACAGGCAGTTTGAGTTCATTATGTCCTATAGGCATGTTGTCTAGGTGTTGAACGTTACAGAACTGATTTTATACAATTATCTCTTTAAACATGTTATCTAGGTATTGGGACTGCTTTTAAACTTACCCATATAGACATGGTTGCTACTGATTTTATGCGATATAGGCATGGTATTTATGCGAGTGCAATAAAAGTCCTAAAACATGGTTTCTAATGCACATAAGAGAATGATCATGATTTTAGACATAATTGATTACAACCTAGTGACATGATTTCTAAGCGGACATGAATATGCAGAACTCTAGAAAGCAGAAGTTTAGGACAAATGATATAATGCACCTATAAGCATATTTTCTAGTGCACAAAATAATCCTATAAGCATGGTTTCTAATGCATATATAATCACAAAAATCCTAGGAGCATGATTTCCCCATAAAACATATATAGAAGTCCCTCCCATTTTACTAGTATTCCCAATATCTGTTTTACAAGAATTATTATTACAGGCCAAGAATGAATGAATTACATAAATGAAACTGTTATACTATAGGAAGCCTGGATAGTCCCAAAAGTAAACTTCGAAGACCAGGCCCTCAGCCAAATTCAAGGTACCAATACCTCATAGTGTCCAAGAGAGTATCCTGGTGCGTCAAAGTTCCCAAGGGCCTCAGGGAACCCGGGCAATGCTCACACCAAGACTCCTTTTAAACAGAAATAGTTTTTGTGCAGTGTGGAAGGGCCAGCCCCAGTGTATCAAAGTTCAGAGGAGTCCCATGGACTCCTAGGCAGTGCTCACACTGGAGGGGCGGGACCCTATATGTTCTAATAGTAGGAGTGAAAAAGTAGTGCTTGAAAGAGTAGAAACAGTTTTAGGAAAACATTCCAGAAGTAAAACAGTTTAGAAGTGAAAATAGTTTAGAAGTGAAAACATATTAGAAGTGAAAAACAGTTTAGAAGCATTCTGAAAACAAAGGCTTCATCAAGAAAATAGCAGACATAGTCACAAAGTTTCAAAGCAAAGATTCATATTGCCCATATTTGGCTTAGTTCATTAGTTAACACTAGGTGGGCACATAGCATGCTGAGATCAAACAACTACACAAATAAGGGGTAGCAGGGGTTAGGAACATATAAATCCTTAACCAGAGACACATGAAACCAATCAGAAACAAAAGCATGCTAATCAACACCAAGCAAATTGACATATTATGACAGCCAACTTCCATAGCACTCAATAGGATCTAGTGATGCTAATAAGCAATAGATAGTAATCACATAAGTTTAAATAGCCAGAGCACATAGCAGAAGTAATCATACTTACTTAAAGCATTAGAAGGAAGAACATAGAACTTAAATGGAGGAGTGGTCATGCTAACAGTTCATAGAGAGGACAAAGATTTAATTGCACAGAAGTGGTTATACCAGTTGAGGTCAATGGGCAGGAAGGATAAGAGTTTAAATTCCTAAGTAAGCATGATGGTTTAAGGCAATAAATAGGAAAGGATTGAAGCTTAAACACAGAAATAGACATGTTGATTAAAGCAATAAATAGGAAAGAATTGAAGCTTAAACACATAAATAGACATTCTAAGTGAAATACAGAAGAGACATGGATTCAACAGAAGTAAACCAACAGAGGAGAGAGCACATAGGTTCAAGCTTCATAGTATAATAACCGACATTAGGAATAGGACCATACCAGTTAAAGGAAGCAAAAAATAGAAGGTGAAAGTATGCAGGATTCAGTGGTCTAGCCTTGGCTTTCAGTCAGCTAGACAGTACAATGAATACAAGTAGCAGAGAGATGAGAGCAAAGTGTGTGAGTGTGTTTTGTGAACTATTGTTCGTCTGTTGAAGAACCAGAATGGAAGCATATATATATAGCACTTAGTGAGGTAAAACAAATAAGGTAAAGAGGAAATCACAGTTCATAAAACAAGGGTAATCAAATAAAATCAATCAACCAATTAGGGAATCAAATCCTATAGAGAAATCCGGAAGAGACCCCTTAAATTGGGGAGAGTCAAGTAACAGCCAGAATTGGGGTTCAATTAAGGATGCAAATCAGAATCATACCATAGAGGGAATCAGTAAAATCCCAAACCATATTGATAATTACTTAAGGCAAGTATAATCAGTTAAGGTCACAAATAAGGAAACAAGTAAAATCTCAGCAAATACAAACTTTAACAGGACAAAATTATTCAAATTCCCTAAATAGAAATCAATTAAGACTGGTTCACAGAAATAAACATAATAACGGAACAAAATTGAAGAAATCAATATAACAAACAGAAACATCTAGGGTTGAAGAATATACATGAGAATCAGTCAAGATAGTGAAGAACACCTAGTTTAACTACTGAAAAGTTACGAAAACCTTTGAAGAAAAGTTCGGGACGAACCCTGATTTCAGAAAATGAATAAAATCAAAGAAATTAACTAGAACAAGATATTTTCTAAGGAAAACACCCAATAATACTTGAATCCTTTCAGATCTGAACAGATTCAAAGACTAGTGAAACTAGGGTTTTCAGAGACAGTAGAGGTAAAAGGAAATCGGTCAAAAACTATGGATTCGCACTAAAAAATAAGAGGGAGCCCATACTCACAAACGAGAAAGGCCACAAACAGGCCTATAGACAAATTTTGGCAAGAACCAGGTTGAAATTCCATGTGATTCTCTCATGGATCTATGTAACATCCCGTAAATTTGGCTTAGATATAAATGTGTCAAATGTGTAGTAAGGTTATATTTTAGAAATATTAAGTCCTATCGGAATGAGTGTGGGTGTATAGTTGTTTCAAAATCAAGATGGAAAGTGAGGTGCATAAGATTCGACAAAATCGACTAAGTTTGCAGAAGGTCCGTATTCCAGCAGTTTTTAGTAAATATTTATAAGGAATTTGGGAAAATCCAAATCATGAAAGTTGTAGGACGTTGAAATATCTTTCCAATGATATATTATAGAGTCCGAACAGATCTCTGTGCAAAAAGTTATGCCTGTTTTACAGAACAGTGCACAATAAGCGCGCCCAATAGCGCGGCCACGCTAATGCGGCAGTGTTCTGGCCATTTAGCGCGGTCAGGTGCACGGTTGGGCCTTCAGGTGCGCGGGGGTGCACATGGGGGGCCATTTTTAAAGCCCTACTTCGTCCCCCACATCCACAAAACATAAAAACTTGCTCTAGAAAGGAAAGTTCTCAATAACCTAACTCCTTAAGGGTCCCTCCACCACCCAAGGTAAGTTCTAATGGTGATTCTAAGTTAATTTTAATTTTCCAACATCTTATTAATATGGGTAAACCCTCCATATCATTAGATATTCGATTGGGACATCATTGTTGAGAGAAGGAACCCTAGAACTCGAATTCAAGAGGATTGAGCTTCAAGGAGGTAATGTCTTCACCCTCTAATTAATTTTAGCATTGGTTTGGTAATTATAGACTCTAGTTTATGAGTTATGTGTTGATGGATTTGATAGAAAAGCATGAACGATTATAGGTTTGGGTTGTTGATTGTTGATTATGGGCTAAGAGTGTTGTTTACCTTATGGGTGATAAAGAATGGTATTGATTATAGCCGTTTGAGACATTAGAATTTATCTAGGAGTAAGAGGATGATTTATTGGGGGTAGAAACACCATTAATAAGGGCTATAGAGATTTATACCACCAAGTGTTTGATAAAATGCCTAAGTGACCAAAACATGACTATTGTTTCTAATTTGGAATTCCTTTGACTTGTATTGATATAGATTAAAGTTGAAAGGGTTGGCAAACGTTGTATTACGCTCAAGAGCAGGAAATTAAGGTATGTGAGGCTAACTCTCTATGTTTGGTAATGTTATTGATTCTCCCTACAATGCGTTTCTTCGACGTCACTAATTGCCTCAGAAATATAGTTAAGCCTAGTTCCTTGAATAGTTGCAGAACTTCTATTCTCTAGCTTCATAACTCGTTCATGACTTTCATTCTGAACGTTGTGAGCTCAGTTCGTATTCAATATAGACTTGGGTTTGATGTTCCTGAGTCTCAGTATAGCTTACTCTACATGTCATAAACAGTTGAAGTTTCAATTTTCATAATCAGTTCATGAATACATGTCTCAGTCTAGCTCTATTGAATATTCAAGTATCATGTAACTCAATATGGTTTAGTATTTCAGCATCATGTATTTCAGTATCATGTATTTCAGTATGATTCTCAATTCCTAAATGTTGAACACATGTATTTGGGCATGAGGCCGTAGTTTATGCTTTATGCATGTTAGGGCCTGAGGCCGCAGTTTATGCTTTACGCATCTTTCGACATGAGGTCGCAGTTATGTATACGTATACTTGGGCCCGAGGCCGCAGTTTGTGCATATATATATATATATATATAGTGGGCCTGAAGCCGCAGTTTAATATTCAGATAAACAGGTTGTTCATCATTCAGAAGAGGGAGTATTCATATCCTTACTTCCTTTGTTCAGTTCATTTATCATTTATCATTTATCAGTTATCAGTTATCAGTTATCAATTCAGTTATCAGCTATTAGTTCAGTTATCAGTTATTAGTTATCATTTCAATTATCAGTTATCTTTTCAGTTATCAGCTTAGTTTCAGTTTCAACATTTATAATTTGTTCTTTCAGTTGCTTTACATACCAGTGCAATTCAAATGTACTAACATCCCTTTTGCCCAGGGCCTGCATCTCACGATGCAGATAATGAATTACAGGTTGACGATTCAGAGCGCTAGGATTCTCGTACCAACTATTTGGTGATCCCCGGTTCGTTCGAGGAATTATCATTACCTTACATTCTTTAGTATTTTTAGACAGTCAGTGTTTTCAGTACTTCATTAGAGGCTACATAAACTAGAGTAACAGTTAGACAGAGTCGCAGGCTTTTTCATATTAAGCCATGTCGGCTATAAATATGTTTCAGAATTGTATTAATATCTCCGTACTTTGATTTATATCATCTAGACTTTCAGTATATCAGCAGGTGTTAGTTTATCTTCTGCATTCAGTATGTTATGATATCACATGTTGATTCAGCCAGCCAGTTGGTTCGCTCGGTCACATGTAGTCAAGCACCGAGTGTCGTGTTACGTCCAGGCCCAGGTTCGGGGCGTGACAGTAATCAAATAGCCAGGGGGTATAGGAGGCTAGTAGTGGTCGGAGAATGTTCAGAATCTCCATAGATAGGAGATTTTCGTCGGTGACGGAGATTAGGGTTAGGGGTGAGTTGAGAGAAAATTGGAGAGGTTAGGGAACCAGTGACGGCAGAAAAAATGAAAGAGTGAGGGGGTTAGGGTTAGTCGTAGGATTGAAAAAGGTAAGAAATAACATGGACCGTTAATCTTAGAGATCAACGACCACGATTAGGCGAGGTCTTTGGGTCGGGTAGGCACAGAAGTGGGCTTGGGGGTTTTGGGCTGGTATTTTTTAATGTTTGGGCTGGTGTAATGGGTTAGGTCTGAGAATTAAAAAGGGATTAAAGGGTTATTTTTTAAATACCTAATTAATTAGTAAAAATAAATAGCAGATTATAAAAAATGATTTTCCTGCATAAAATGAGATAAATAATTACTCAACATTATAAAAATATAAAAAGCTATTTTCTGGTGAGATAATGTAATAATGCATGCATGAGCTATTATTGTAAAATTATTGCAATTATAACCTAAAAATATAAATGTGGATATTTATGAAATAATGAGGCTTAGTATAAATATAAGTAGTGAAATTGGGTCATAAATTATTATAAAATCATTTGTGATGCAATTAGTAATTATTTATATAACAAAATACTGGAATAAATTAATTAAAATCCCTTTAAAATGTAGAAATTATGGAAAAATATTAATTAATGCTCATGCAATTTTTTGGAGATATATATACATGAATTTTGAAAATAATATAGGAAAAAATTGGGTATCAACACCTGGATTTGCACATGAAAAATATGTGCAGGGAAGGACATGAGTACACCACAACGGTACCCAATAAGTGCCAAGCCTAACCTCGGTCGAGTAGTGACGAGGTCAGGTCAGGGCCCTACTAGTATATATATAATAAAAACAAGGCAGAGTGTAATATCTCAATAAAATAAAGACCGAAATCTAACAAGAATGAAATCATAGAAAGGTAACAGCTCAGTACACAGAGATACCAACAGGGGATCTCCCGAGATACCGTCTTGTAGTCCCAAACGTAAATGTGCAGGGGATCTCCCGGAATACCGTTCTATAGTCCCAAAGTAAATATGCACGACAGGGGGATCTCCCGAAATACCATTCCGTAGTCCCAAAGTAAATATGCAGGTGGATCTACCGGAATACCGTTTCCTATTCCCAAAAGTAAATACACAGCTCAAACAATAGAATTTAACAGCTACAACATGAAACCCTACAATTAGACTAATTACAAGTCAAGGAAAAGTAGGAAATTCACTAAACATGCTGCACGGAGTTCAGATAAACAATTAAGGGAAGTAGACATGCTATTCTAATTTAACAGGATACTAAACATGCTAATATGACTCAAATAAGAAGGAAGCGGGTCATTATTTAGCAGAAATCAGGTTTTTACAATAATTAGCCCATGTACGTACTCGTCATCTCATGTACACGGCACTTTCATATCAAAATTAGTACCAAATCCTAAGGGGAGTTCTCCATACAAGGTTAGGCAAGCCACTTACCTCGAATCAAGCTCAATCAATTCGTAACAATGCTCTTTCCACGACTCCGACCCTGAATTGACTAAATTTAGCCAAAATCAATTACATATCATAAATATAACTACAAAGAACTAATCTAGCTAATGAAATCAAAGCTAAAGCAAGAAATTGAAAAATCGCCCTAAAAAGCCTCCCCGGATCCACGTCTCGAAATCGGGTAAAAGTCACAAAATATGAACACCCATTCACTCACGAGTTCACTCATACCAAAATTACTCAAATCCGATACCAAAATCTCGATCAAAATCCCAAAATTCTGTCTAAGAACTTTTCTCCAATTTTCCACCCTAAATCACTAATTTAATGATGAAATTAAAGAAATAACCACGAGAATTAACCAAAACTAGGTAAGAATCACTTACCCCAAACACCCACGTTTAAATCCCTCCAAAAATCACCTAATTCTGAGCTCTCAAGTCCAAATGGTGAAAATGACATAAACCCTCGATTTTGAACCTTTAAATTTGTCCAGGTGTGCCCTTCTTCGCGAACGCGGCCACTCTCTCGCGTTCGCGTATAACAAAAATTCCACAGATCGAATTTCCTCCTTCACGAACGTGAGGGACCTCTCGCTAATGCGTACCTTTCACTTCCTGGTCCTTTGTGAATGTGATACCCACTACGCGAACGCGTAGACCAAATGGTTGGGGGTCCCCAACTGCCTTACTTCCTCTGCGCGAACGCGTTCCACTCTTCGCGTTTGTGATGCTTCCACTGACCATACCTTCACGAACGTGGGCTCCTTTACGCGAAAGCTAAGAAAAAACTTGAGCTGGCCTCCCAGATGCCCTACGCAATGGAGGGACCTCTCTCGCGAACGCGATGAAGAAATGTCTAGAACAAAAACACCAGAAATATGCTCTCTTTTCTTAACCATCCGAAATCAACCTGAAGTCCCCGGGACCTCAACCAAACATACCAACAAGTCCTAAAACACCATAAAAACTTAGTTTATCCCTCAAACCACATCAAACAATGCTAAAATAACGATTCATCCTCCAATTCAAACTTAAAGAACTTGAAACTTCAAATTTTCACAACTGATGTCGAAACATATCAAACCACGTTCGATTGACCCAAAATTTTGCACACACGTCATAATCAACCTTACGGACCTATTCCATCTTCCGAAATTAGAATCCGACCCCGATATCAAAAATTTCACTACCGGTCAAAATCTCCAAAACTTCGACTTTCGTCATTTCAAGACTAATTGGGATACAAACATCCAAAAAATTATATGAACATGCCCCTAAGTCCAAAATCACTTAACGGAGCTGACAGAACCATCGGAACTCCATTTCGGTGCCGTCTTCACATAGTTCCAACTACTGTCCAAATCCTAAGGCTTAAACCTCCGTTTAGGGACTAGGTGTCCCAAACACTCCAAAAACCAAAACGAAACCTTCCGCCAAGTAACAATAGAAAAAATAGATATGGGGGAAGCAGTTAATCGAGGATCAGGGCTATTACTCTCAAAACGACAGGTCGGGTCGTTACATCCTCCCCCTCTTAAAATAATTGTTCGTCCTCGAACGAGTATAGAGACATACCTGAAGCGGTGAAAAGATGTTGTTTACGTTCTCACACTACACTTCTGCACAAATTGTGCAGGTTCTGAGGCAGGTACATCTGGTGTTCGTCCAGGCGTGCATCCGCATTATCTAGAGGCTCCGTTCTGCAGCACCCGGAGCCTCCTCTTGTTGTATTATTATTTATGTATATTCTTCTTCAAACAATATTTGTAGGGAGTTTTATATATTATACTAGATTCTCGTGCACTTGTGACACCGGGTTTTAGGGAAATTTCTAGTAGATATTCATGGTTTTTGTCTATTTATTTCACTACTTCACTCTTATGTTTATTTCTTTACTTATATTACTATTAACATTACTCTTAGTTTTTTAATTAAATAAAATCAATGAATTTAAAAATATTAAAATGTACAATTAAATGGATAGTTCACTGTTGGCTTGCCTAACGGCGACGGTGCGCGCCATCACGGCCTATAGTGGGTATTGAGTCGTGACATCCACTATTCTTTCTGCTAGAGGTTTATTAGTTTCTAAATTTATAGGATTGAGATGACCAATAGCAGTCTTATATATTTCAGCTCTACACACGTCCCATATAAACTTTTTATGGCACTTAGTGTACGATCCAATCGGTCATTTGGAGCATCCGAACACAATTTGATGGTTTAGGGTCTCGAGTATATTCATATGGTGTATTTAAACTTGCGTGCATCCTTGGTTTTGGTTTTCAAAGTGATTCAGAGCTAATTCGAAAGAATGGTCTCATTTTAGAGCTTTAAGATTGGAAGAGTTGACCAAGTTTGACTTTTTGCATATGTGATCTTGGAATGGATCCGAATTTCGATTGATCTATATCATGATTTTGGACTTGGAAGTATGGTCGGAATCGAATTCGGAAGTCCATAATTTGATTTAACTTGTTTTGCTGGAAGTTGGCAATTTAAAGGTTTAGAATTTTTCTAAGTTGACCATGATTTGACTTTATGGCTATCGGGTACGAATTTTAGCTTTAGGGCTTGAAATAAGTTCTTTAAGCTATTTGGAACTTGTATGCAAAGTTTGGCGTCATTCCGAGTTGATTTGATAGGATTCAGACACGCGGTTGTGTTTTAGAAGTTCTTGAGTTTCATGTAAATTTCATGTGTTTTGGAGGTTTGATTCATGTATCTGGATGTTATTTTTTATGGTTTAATAGCGTGAGAAAATTCGTATTATATTTTTAGACTTGTGTTGATGTTTGGTATGGAGCCCCGAGGGCTCGGGTAAGTTCTAGAGAGTTTGTAGAAGGTTCAATTGGTTCTGGTGCTCTGTTCTCGCATTTGCGATCTCCGTATTTGCGAGATCCTCTCGCTTTTGCGATGATGGGATGGGAACAAGGGTTTCGCATTTGCGAACTTTTCCATATTATTTGCGATGACCTCGGTATGACAGGTTTCGCATTTGTGGCATTTCCTGTCGCTTTTGCGAAGGCTCCATTGCTCACATTTGCGAGACTTATGTCACATTTGCGACTTCATCAGGTTGGGTTGGTATTCACTTTTGTAATTTTTGTTCCGCAATTGCGGGGTTTGCATTTGTGTACCCCAGGTCGCAAATGCGCCATCTGAGGCTAGTTATAAGATTTGTATTTCGGGACTTAGTCTTATTTTAACACCTTTTGAGCCCTGGACACGGTGTGAGGCGATTTTATGGAGAGATTTTTATACCAAAATATTGGGTAAATGATCAATATCCCACTATATTTCATGATTATACACTAGATTTAACATCAAATTTATGAGAATCAAAGAGAAAATTTGGAAATTTTTGTCAAAGTTTTGAAAAATGAAGATTTGAGTTTTTAGTGTCGGTTTGGACTGGGATTTGAAAACAAAACACATATATGGATTCGTGGGATTATGGATAGTTGGGATCTACCCTTGGAACAGGGTTTCGACTGATGGTCCTGGGATTGACTTTTGAAAAAATGTGTAAAGATCATAGTTTTATCTATTGTAGTTGGTTTCTCTTGCATTATTTGATGTTATTAAGTCGTTTTGGTTAGATTTGAGCCATGCGGAGGTAAATTTCAAAGAGAAAGTTATTTTTTAAGTGTTGATTTGGTTTAATTAAGGTAAGTATCTTGCCTAACTTTGTGTGGAGGAACTACCTCTTAAGATTTGGGTTGATTGTGCTATTTGTGTTATGTGAAAGACGTGTACACGAGATGACGAGTGGTACACGGGATATATGTGGTATTTGTCCGGTTTAGGTAGTTTAACTCTTTTCATGCCTTTAATTGAATTGTCATAACATATTATATCTCTCATTGTTAATCTACTCTTACATATGTTAATCTACTCTTACATGCTTTATTCGACGTTATTAGCACTTCTTCTACCTCTTACTTGTTATTTTGCTCTTATATTCTTTAGTTGAAGTTATTGTCTTGTTACCCCTTTGATTTTTAGATTAATTTTACTTGAAGTTGTTATTTCGTGGAATATCTTCTTGTTGAGTTATTGGCGTTGAAGTTGTAAAAGTCGTTATCACATTGAGGTGAAGTTGTTAATTGTTGAGATATCTTTCCTTGATAAGCAATTCTCATTCATTTTATTATTGTTGAGATTCTTGTACACGTTGTGATTAAGCCATGGGCTATTTGTTATGGATTGGTATTGTTGAATTTAGACAAATTGTGGCATATGGACACTTGTGGTGCGAGTTGTGATTGTATTGTGATTGATACGCATGCGGTGGTATAAGGCTAGGGGTTGAAACGCATGCAATGAGATAAGGTGGGATTGATACGTGTGTTGCTAGTAGGGGAACTACTTGAAGCTACGGGGTGAGATAAGGTGGGCTAAAACGCTTGTAGTTATTTCGGAAAAAATAATTTTTCAAAACTAAATGTAAGGCTCACACGGTGATATAAAGACAAATTGAGATTAAAATAGTTAAATGTGAAAATGAAACAGTACCTCGGTTGTGATTCTTATCGTACATTATATGTTGGAACAACTTGTAGATTTGAACGGTTATTGTTCTTCCTTCAATCATTCATCCGCATTTCGATTGTATTTGGTTATTCATTGTCATCTTGGTGTTGTAACGATTGTGGCATCTTGTGTGAGTCATGCATTCTAAGTGATTTATTGTATTGTGTAAACATGTCAATATGTGCTTTTGTTATTACTGGATAAATTGATTGTCAATGTGGATTTAATTGCGTGGAATCATTATATCATATTTTGTTGAGTTGTTGGTAACATAACTGTTTAAATAAAATATTTTATTCTATGTGTCTCTTAAGATAGAACTTGTTATCTATCTCGGTGGCCTATTGTTTTGAATAATTATCCTATTTTTACTATTATTGGATTTTCAAATTATACTCATCACCCTGTTTGATGTTACTTTACTTAAAAATTGTTATCACGTTTTTATTTTAACAAATTCTATATTTGATTCGTTAATTTAATGGATGTTGCCTTGTTTATATATTATATTTTTACTCAATTTTATTGATTTCTAAACTAAACTCATCATTTGCTACTCTATTTTGTATAGATTGTATCTTATTTTACTTTATTTGATTTCTAAAATAAACTCATTATTTTCGTTTGACACCTTACTTTATTCAAGATTGTTATTATGCTTTATGGTATTTAAATATATCTCTCGATTATTTTAATTGATATTTGTCACGGTTGCAATGTACATGATAGCATGTGGGCTTTGTCGTGCGAAGGTGATTGTTTTTGTGGGCAGGAGGTGCCATATGTGTAAGATTTGAAAATTGTAGTTCATGATTTGTAGTTTACGAGGTGGTGCTGGGCAATTCTTGTTGTAAGTCCATGCGTTACGAGCGATTTGATATTTGAGTTGTCATCCGTTTTTTCTTATTTGAGTTCGTTCACATCTCATCGATGTTCTAATTATGTTGCTCCTTTATTACTCATTCATTACTTGTTGACATGTGGGTTTCTATTTCTTCATTACTGGTTGCAAATCAATAATCTTTCCGCCGTCAGTTTTACATTGATTTTCTTTCCATTATTAGCTTTATGTATATCTTGAACAGGTTTCTATGTCTAGTAGGTGTCCTAACCTAGCCTCGTCGCTACTCTACCGAGGTTAGGCTTGATACTTACTGGGTACCGTCGTGGAGTACTCATGCTACGCTTATGTACATTTTTGTGTAGATCCATGTATTCTGACCGTATTGTTGAGAGTTGCGTCTGCGCGTCAGGAGACTTCAAGATATACCTATTTGATGTTCGCAAGCCTCGGAGTCACCATCTTATTTCATTTTGCTGCTCTCAAATTGTAATTCAAAACAATATTGTGATAAAGTATGAGATATTAGTTAGCAAAAACTAAATATTTTCATAATATTTTCTATTACATAAAGTGAATATATCTGGATTGCATCTTTAATTAAAAAGCAGTATAGCCTCCATTAATCTTGTTTGCAGATCAGATCATTTATTACATTTTCGTAGCTAGCAGTGGACCCAAGAACATAGAAAAATATTAATCCACTACCAACTAATTAATTTTCGTTGATTTAATGCTATCAATCAATATTTCTAACAACCAATCACAATCTCATGTACAATGCCAACTTGTTATAACGTTAACCTTTAAAAGAGAAGTGATCAATGGGAAATACCAGTCTAAAATATGAAAATATTATGGGTAAGTGATCAATCTCCAAATATATTTCATGATTATACACTAGATTTAACATTAAATTTATGAGAATCAAAGAGAAAATATAGGAATTTTTGTCAAAGTTTTGACAAATGAAAATTTGAGTTTTTAGTATCGGATTGGACTCGAATTTTAAAACAAAACACATATATGGACTCGTGGGGTTATAGATAGGCGGGATCTACCCTTGGAACAGGGTTTCGACCGACGGGTTCCGGATTGACTTTTGGGAAAATATATAAAGATCATAGCTTTATCTATTGTAAATTAGTTTCTCTTGCATTATTTTATATTATTAAGTTGTTTTGGTTGGATTTGAGCCTTGCGGAGGCGAATTTCAAAGAGAAAGCTATTTTTGAATGTTGATTTGGCCTAATTAAGGTAAGTATCTTGCCTAACTTTGTGTGAAGGAACTACCCCTTAGGATTTGGGTTGATTGTACTATTTGTGTTATGTGGAAGACGTGTACACGAGGTGATGAATGCGTACACGGGCTATATATGGTATTTGTCCGGTTTAGGTTATTTAGACTCTTTCCATGCCTTTAATTGAATTGTCATAACATATTATATCTCTTGTTGTTAATCTCCCCTTACACATGCTAGTCTACTCATACATGTTTTATTCGACGTTGTTAGCACTTGTTATTTTTTTCTTATATGCTTTAGTTGAAGTTATTGTCTTCCTTATTTTCTTGTTACCTCTTTGATTGTTAGATTACTTTTACTTGAAGTTGTTATTTCATGGAATATCTTGTTGTTGAGTTATTGGTATTGAAGTTGTAAAAGTTGTTATCACATTGAGATGAAGTTGTTAATTGTTGAGATATCTTGTTCACGTTCTGGTTAAGCCATGGGCTATTTGTTGTGGATTGGTATTATTGACTTTTAGGCAAGTTGTGGCATATGGACACTTGCGGTGTGAGTTGTGATCGATATGCATGCGGTGGTATAAGGCTAGCGGTGAGATAAGGAGGGTTTGATATGCGTGTTGCTAGTAGGGGAACTAATTGAAGCTACGCAGTGAGATAAGGTGGGCTAAAACGCGTGTAGATATTTGGGAAAAAATATTTTTTCAAAACTAAATGTAAAGCTCACACGGTAATAAAGAGACAGATTGTGATTAAAATAGTGAAATGTGGAAACGAGACAGTACCTCGGTTGTGATTCTTATCGTACATTCTATGTTGGAACGACTAGTTGATTTGAACGGTTATTGTTCTTCCTTCAATCATTCATACGTATTTTAATTATATTTGGTTATTCATTATTATCTTGGTGTTAGAACGATTGTGGCTTCTTGTGTGAGTCATGTATTTTAAGTGACTTCTTGTTTTATTTTAACATGTCAATATGTGCCTCTGTTATTACTAGGTAAATTGACTGTCAATGTAGAATTAATTGCGTGGAATCATTATATCATATTTTGTTGAGTCGTTGGTAACATAATGGTTTAAATAAAATAATGTTCTTAACATATTTTATTGTATGTGTCTCTTAAGATAGAACTTGTTATCTCTCTCGGTGCCTTATTATTTTGAATGATTATCGTATTTTTACTATAATTGGGTTTCCAAATTTTACTCATCACTCTGTTTGATGTTATTTTACTTAAAATTGTTATCACGTTTTTCTTTTAACAATTCTATATTTGATTCATTAATTTGATGGATGTTTTCTTTATTTAAATATGATATTTTTACTCAATTTAATTGATTTCTAAACTAAACTCATTTGCTACTCTATTTTGTATAAATTGTATCTTATTTTATTTCTGAAATAATCTCAATATTTTTGTTCAACAGTTTACTTTATTCAAGATTGTTATTATATTTTATGGTATTTAAATATCTCTCTCGATCATTTTAATTGATATTTGTCATGGTTGCAATGTACATGATAGCATGTTGGCTCTGTCGTGTAAAGGTGATTGTTTTTGTGGGCAGGAGGTGCCATATGTGTAAGATTTGAAAAATGTAGTTCATGATTTGCAGTTTACGAGGTGTGGTGCTGGCAATTCTTGTTGTAAGTCCATGCGTTAGGAGCGATTTGATATTTGAGTTGTCATCCGTTTTTTCTTATTTGAGTTCGCTCACATCTCATCGATGTTCTAATTATGTTGCTCCTTTATTACTCATTTATTACTTGTTGACATGTGGGTTTCTATTTCTTCATTACTGGTTGCAAATCAATAATCTTTCCGCCGTTAGTATCACATTTATTTTCTTTCCATTATTAGGTTTATGTATATCTTGAACAGGTTTCTATGTTTAGTAGGTGTCCTAACCTAACCTCGTCACTACTTTACAGAGGTTAGGCTTGATATTTACTGGTTACCGTTATGAAGTACTCATGCTATGCTTCTATACATTTTTGTGTAGATAGATCCATGTATTCTGATCGTATTGTTGAGAGTTGCACCTGCGCGTCGGAAGACTTTAAAATATACCTACTTGATGTTCGCACGCCTCGGAATCATCATCTTACTTCATTTTGCTGTTGTCAAATTTTAGTTCAAAACAGTATTGTGATAAAGTATGAGATATTAGTTAGCAAAAACTTTGGCAAATATTTGAAAATCAGTAATTCTCCTTTTTTTTTTACGGGGAACTTTGGGTGCGCAAGTCTAGGAAAGCGACTTTTCAACCCCTCCAAACGACCAAACCTAACCCCTTGAATTAATCTCAATTCCACATAAACTATTGCTTAGCAATCATACCACTTTCCAGTAATAGTAATTGTTTCTATATCTTACGTGCATATACTGACAATCTTTTCGAATTCAATAAGTATTTCTGATGTTCCATTTTGTGTTGACGGCTCAGAGTATGACGGTCAAACTAACTATTTTTTATTGAAAATTTGAGTATAGAATTTTTAAATTTCTTAAAATAAAACTTTTATATTTAAAAATACGTTAAAAAAAATACTGAGCTCCTTTAGTGAACAATTCAAAATATTAAAAATATTTGCAAAAATATGAGTTAAAATAATTTTCTGACTCCCCAAGTAATAATTCTTTAACATAAAGTGAATATATCTGGATTGCATCTTTAATTAGAAAGCAGTATAGCCTCCATTAATCTTGTTTGCAGATCAGATCATTTATTACATTTTCGTAGCTAGCAGTGGACCCAAGAACATGGAATAATATTAATCCACTACCAACTAATTAATTTTCTTTGATTTAATGCTATCAATCAATATTTCTAACAACCAATCACAATCTCATGTACAATGCCAACTTGTTATAACGTTAACCTTTAAAAAAGAATTATCATCACAGAAAAACTTTTTGATATATTCTCAAGTTAAGATTGTTATGATGACACGACCTAAATTTGGACATATAAAGTATTCCTTGCGTAGAATTATTTTTTATTCCCTAAAACAGAATTTTTTTTGATAACTTTCGAGATAAAGTATTCCTTGAGTAAATCATTTTTCAAGCATTGATTCCCTAAAACAAATTACTACTTTTTTTTTTATATGAAGCTTCAAAAAGGTACTCCCTGACAACTCAAAATAAAAAAAATTCGAGATAAAGTATTCTTTGAGTAAATTATTTTTTAATCTTCGGTTCTCCAAAACAGAATTTTTATTATTAGAAATGTTTTACACTGGCTGAATGATGAAGAGACTCTGTGTCATGTAAAGTTGCCAGTCACTTCTGCTATGACACATCTCCACTGTAGTGAGGGCATGACCTTGATAACAAGGTGTGAAGGGCAAGAATCAGTGTACGAGACTATTAGGTAGTCGAACATTTTTTTTTTGTCATATTAGTAGCTTAAGTACTAGTAAGTAATCGAACATTTCTCTTTGCCATATTAGTAGCTTAAGTACTATGGTTGGTTTTGCATTAAAATTAGCGGCACCCGGGGCATTCACAGAATTTTTGTAAGCTGTGTAAAAATTTATAAAAGAACGGGAATAATAATTTTACCTCTAACCTCTTAGAGCAAAATCAAGCACATAACCAATACGTCAAGAGACAAATTGTGTCAAGTGATGTTATTTTCGTCTACTTATTTGTTTCCTCACAGTATTAATACATATATTTAGCAAAAATATCGGACGAGCGTGTGACACCGCTTCGATAAATGTGCATTCGCTCCTGAGTGGCACCCATAATCATCAAATCCTGGATTCGCCTCTGATTGTAATCATCACAACCACAACTTCATATACTCCCGTACTATAATATGGATAATATGTTACCAATATTTACATCTTAGGAGATAATTTTATTTGAAAATCAACTTTATACGTAAAATTATGTTTCGTCGTTAAAATCAAGTTTATTTGAAAATCAACTTTATAGTACATCATTCATGCTATTATTTTATATGGTATCAGCTTGACTTAGCAATTTGTATCATATTTATTCATTTTCTTTTTTGTTCTCTCCATATCAAAATCAAACAAAACAAACATGGCTGAAGTGCTTGTTTCCATTGTCCTTGACCAATTGGGAAATTTCATTGTGGAACAAGTTAAGGGACAAGTTGATGAACTAAGAATGGCTATTGGGATCAAGAAAGAGATCCAAAGTCTATCTTTGAAGTTAAAAATGATAAAAGAAGCACTGGATGATGCTGAGAAAAGAAGGGTCAAAGACAAAAATGTTAAACATTGGCTAGAAATTCTTGAAGACTTTTCATATGACACAGATAATGTGTTAGATGAATGGAAAACAAGAATTTTACAGCAAGAAATTGAAAGAAATGAGGCTGCTGCTTCAATTCCAAGGAAGAAAGTAAGTTGCTTTTTTCTACCTTCTTGTTTTACTTTCAAGAAACTTGAGGTGAATCGCGATATTGTTCGAAAAATAAAGGAATTGGATGTGAAGTTAGAAGTGATTGTCAAAGAAAAAGATCAGTTCAATTTTGTAGTTAATGCAAATGGTGTTGTTTCTGATCAAGATGTTTTTAAGAGAGTTATGACTACAGGCATTGTTGATGAATCAGAAGTACATGGTAGGGATTCTGATAAAGATGTTGTAATAAGTAAGTTGCTTGAGAATTTTGATCAAGAAAATGGTATCCTTGTTGTTTCTGTTGTGGGCACAGGTGGGATTGGAAAGTCAACTCTTGCACAACTAGCCTATGGTGATGAGAAAGTAAAGGGTCATTTTGATGAAAGAATTTGGATTTGTGTATCGGATCCTTTCGATGAAGTCAAAATTGCAAAAGCTATTCTTGAATCTCTAACTAAAACCTCACCAAATCTGTCTCAACTGCATATGTTGTTAGAAAGAATTCAAGAATGTGTCTCTAAGAAAAGGTTCTTTCTTGTGCTAGATGATGTATGGTCTGAAGATTATTCGAAATGGGAACTGTTGAAGAACTCTCTCAAGAATGGAGCTCGGGGAAGTAGAATCTTGGTTACATCTAGGAGTGAGAGGGTTGTCGGAATGATGGGAAGTTCTTACATGCATCGGTTGGGACAAATCTCGGATTCAGATTCTTGGGCATTGTTTAGTCGGATAGCATTTTCAGGAAGGAATAAGGAGGATTTTGAGAATTTAGAAGATATTGGGAAGAGAATCGTAGGGAAGTGCAAAGGTTTGCCACTAGCAGCAAAGACTATGGGAAGTCTCTTGCGGTTTAAGGATACAGAAGAAGAGTGGCAAACTGTTTTAGACAATGAAATATGGGAATTGGAGGAAGTGGCAGTAGACTTGTTTCCTCATTTGTACTTGAGCTACGACGATTTGCCCCCAATCTTGAAGCAGTGTTTCACATATTGTGCCATTTTCCCTAAAGATACTGTCATAAATGTTGACAGGTTGATCAGAATTTGGATGGCACAAGGTTATCTCAGCACAGTTGAAAATAACCAACAGGAAGTAAAAGGACGCGAGTATTTCATGAACTTAGCTACTCGTTCATTCTTTCAAGAGCTGGAGAAAGATGATAAAAATGCAAGTGTTATAGTATCTTGCAAAATGCATGATGTAGTGCATGACTTTGCTCAGTTTCTCGCTAAAAATGACTGCTATAGCATCAAAGGAACCGAAGCAACTGAAAACAAAGTAGATGTTCTTAGTGTCCGTCATTTATGCTGGGAGAGTACTGATAGTACAGTGAATCCTACTTCTATTTGTGATATTGGAAAGATTCGCAGTCTATTTGCTCAACAGTTGCACGCAAAAGAGCTTCCTCGAGATCTATTCAAAGGTCTTAAATGCTTAAGAGTTCTAAATTTACATGGATGTTTGATGCAACAACTTCCTGAAGACATCGGAAATCTATTTCATCTAAGGTGCATTGATTTAAGCAGCAGTCAAGTGATGGACTTACCTGAAGCCATTTGCCGCTTGTGTAATCTGCAAACCTTAGATCTTCATGGTTGTAAGAATCTTTCAAGGCTTCCCCAACAGATAGGAAAATTGTTAAACTTGAGACATCTCATTACTACAGACATGCCAAAGTTGGAATCTTTTCCTCAAGGAATTGGAAGTCTAACTCAACTCAGGACTTTGAGTGACTTTGTAGTTGGGATTGGATCGAGCAAGTTGGGATATATCGGAAAATTGAACCAACTTCAAGGATATCTATCAATCCATGTGATCGACAGTTTGAACTCTGCAGAAGATTTAGTTGAAGCAGAGAAGGCACAACTCAGAATCAAGAAGTACGTTAGAGAATTACGTTTGAATTTCTATTGGACGAGTGAGGTAAGAATGGATGTGATTGAAGCTCTAATACCACCTCCAAACCTTAGATCTTTGACAATCAATGGATACAGAGGTACTCAATTACCAACATGGATAACATTGTCACTTAATAATCTTAGAGTTGTTACACTGAGTGAGTGCTTTAACTGCAGCTTTCTGCCACCTTTAGGTAAGTTACCATTTCTTGAAATTCTTTGGGTAAGGCTTATGGATGAGCTGAAACATGTAGGAAATGAATTATTGGGCTTGCCAGGAACCATTGAATCATTTCCAAAGCTAAAGAAATTGAGATTTTCATATTGTTCAGAGTGGGAACAATGGACAGACTTGCAACCACAAGTTGTTATTTCAGTAATGCCTAATCTCAAGGTATTAGAATTAGATTACTGTGAAAAGCTTAATAGCCTTCCATATTGTCTCTTGCAAAGGCTCTCATCAATAGAGTCTTTAAAGATTAACATGTGCCCATATCTTGAACTTGACCGGACTAAGATATCCCATATCCAGAATATTGAAACTGGTAATCGGATTTGAGGAAAGTTGCATATTTTTGTTGGGGTAGTTTTTATATAAGAGAAAGGGGAGCCATGGAGCAGGTTCGAGTCGCGGAATCAGCGGCGTTTTGATAGGCTGACTACATCATATTGCCCATAATTTTTATAAGAGAATAAAGTCCGGGGAACGGACTTGTATCTATGTTATAAGATTATCATACTATTGTCTTTCTGTAGTTTGCATGTTGAATTTTTATTACTCCCAGAATTAGAATTACAAAGTTCTCATAAAGCTTTCATCTTCTGCTGCTAAGTGTTCCAAGTAATACTTCACAAACTAAATACTTTACACCAACCAAACAATTTAACTTCAGAAGTTACAAATTGAAGTAAAAATTCGTATCACGAGATTATTGTCAACTTTGCGTTAATTAGTTTGATACAAACAACCATACCCTGCGAGTTGTGTGCGACGGTGCATAGAGTTCTTTTCCAGAACATAAATAATCAAAGAACATATATTTGATCATTTTATCAGCATTCAATTGTCTTAGGCATATCTTTAAAAAATTGATCTTGATATAAGTAGAAATTTTTGGCTATTTTCATTCTCTTTCAATTTATAATGGTACACAGAATTACAAGGTAAGTAGCAAGTGGACAGACATTGTCACTGGTATCTTTGTTATCAGCCACCTCTGTCCACATCAACTGGAAAGAAGCCAGGTTCTTTTAACAATGCTGGCTGACTTTTATGCTGGACTGTTGTAGCAAGCTGAAGTTGTAACAAATAATTAGGCCAAAACTATAGTCTTTATTCTGCAAAATTGATTAGCATCACTTGAAAGGGGCACAATTTGTTGACTGTTCCTCTTCCTTTCAGACAATTCTTCATGTGCCATAGCAGTCTTTTTCACGTCCCGAGGTTGGAGCAAATGCACTACACTGCACCGTTAACATTCTCGATATCGTCTTTTGTCAAATGCATCTTGCCTTTGTCTCGTCTAGGGTTTTTTCGTGTTTGATCTGGTTGCCCTCGCTACAGAACAAACAAGATTTTACCAAGATCACAATCACTAGAGTCAATGCCATTGTCCATGCAAAGGCTCTTAGCTTAGGAGATTCCCATATGATATAATTATATATTGTGATTGTTGTGTTGACACATATCGGTGCCTACTATGGTACCTAGACTAAAACAGGGTTAAAGGGATAAGGGTTCGTTGGACAGGGATATGCTTAGTGTTTAAGAAACAATGGTAATATTAAAACATGAACTAGGTATATTAGTACCTTTCTCAGAACAAATGCCAAATAAAGGTAGGCTACCTCCCATTCATCTGGTGATAGAGTACCTGTTATTAGCAACGTAAGTCAGAACAGAAGCTGGGGGGAAGCATATGAATCAACAACATACTTGGATGAAATATCAAAGCAGTAACATTCAGCAGCCAACAGAACTAAACTTACTTTGGTCTTGGTTCCCATCACCTAACGCACCGAGCCTCCTCATTAGTTCAACGAACTCTGGTTTCTTCATGTATTCCTCCACAAATACGTGGTTATTCTTCACAAAAACTAGCTCAAAGTCATACTGCATTTAACAAAACAATGTTGTCAGAAAACACTAAGGTGGCGAGAAACAACTGCATAATATTCTTGAATTCAATCTACGATATACCTTCCTCAGTGGCGTTATATTAGTATTTATGCCTCATATACAATACAGAAAATCTCTCTATTTTCTAGAAGAATTCATGTAGAGTGTAATATATTCTCATTTTGTGAGACTCATAACTAGCATTAGAGAGCTCTCTATCAAGAAAAACGCTTCCTCAATATAAAAGAGAACCAACAAGGGTCTTGATTCAAAGAAAAAATGATATAAGATCCAAAAAAAGGGAACATATAAACCTAGGATTTCTCATTTTCAATTAAAGGAAAAAGGATATCTTAAGTCAAAGAACAAATGACTTGTGGGTTGGAAATATATCCACCAACTAAAAACAGGAAGCACAGATGCTAATACCTCTTCCGCCAATGCCTTGAAGACGTGGAAAGGGACAATCCACTCGGGACAGTCAACAGCATCCTACAATCCAAATCTTAATTGTTTATTTGTAGACAAGCAGAGAAGTCAAATATACTCACACATAAGATGCAATCAAAGGATTTTAAATATCAGGATCCTAACTTGCTTGTCAGGATTTAATAGGAGGAAATAAGATCCCAAGCATAGTACATACAAATTAGTAGGTTGTGTTAACATGGAAACTCCTCACATGTTAATATGTTCACATTAATATTGTCAAATTGAATATTAATGAATGATTTTTGAGCACCAAAAAGAAGTATTCGCTTTCATTTGTAACACATGCAAATCCTCACAAGTAGAGTAAGAACATCCATTAGTCTGCTAGAAATTGCTGATGTCGAGGCTAAATCAAAAAGACAATAAAAAATCCTTCAATATGCACGATTCTAAATGCTTAAAGCAAAAATTGAAAAAAGATGCACGTATAAATAGCTACAGAAAAGGTAGATAGAAATTGTAGCATTGATTCCAAATTGAAGCCAAGATTAATGTTTTGCAACTAAATCAACAAAAGAACACATGTGCTCTAAATTTTTAGCAATAAGATTAAAGGACACAGCTAAGATACATAGAGGCACAAGGTGTACACACCTCCAGATGGAACTTGTATTTGATGCCAAAAGGATTTGAAGATTTAAATTTCTGCAACAATAGAAGATCTTAATATACAATAACACACATACCTAGATTAGAAAGAAAAAAACACAGAAATTTCTGTAGAAAATGATAACATAAATTACCTTCTCTGAGAATTCTTCATCAAAACGTATCCAATAGACACTATTACCAAAGGCTAGTGCTTCAGCTGCAATTTCAGAGGAAAAGGGACCATATATATATATATGTCAATAGATCTTTAAGACAGTACAAAAAGCTACTATATAACACATTTCAAAAATATGCAAGGACACCATCACTCCACAGTCCAAGTGATGGATACACGGTCATAAAAGAATGGATAATATTAGATATAATCATAGAGGCTTCCAGTGACATACATGAGAGTATAAAATGAGAAACTGTCACCTAAGATGGTGGACACCGTGCTTGTAAGTGCGATACAATGATGATTGAAGGTGCTAAAAAGGGATATGTGTAGACCTAAAATCATATGGAGGGAAATTGTCCCAAAAGACCTACAACCTCCCGTAATCGGTGCAGACTTAACAAAGAAAGAATACAAATAGAAGCAAAGGAGCTACAAATGCCGACAAGTTAGGATTAAGGTTTAGTTGTATATGCTGTTCCTACATTAGGTATGGTGAAAATAAACCTTCTCTTAGCTTCTTGATGATGACATTGGCATCTGGCATTGTTCCAATAAATATTCCTCCAGGTCGAAGTAAAGCCGAGACATTGGCCAGCGCACGCCGTGCACGTGCCTCAGTAGACCACGAATAATGCATAGCAAACTGCAAAGTTCAAGTTTACAATCAACTATGAAAATCCACCCGACAAGCATAATTTACTGGATAAAGGGCTGTCGCCTCTACAGCTACTATGCAGAGGCATCCAATTAGGAGAATACCGTACATCCAATATTTCCTCAACCTTTACTTCCTCAAAGTTTTTCCTTAAAATTAAGAAAGATGTGGATTATACTCCTTTTTCAGTGAGCTTGTCTGGAAAAGCTTCTGAGCACACTAAGTAATTTCAGTTTCCAATGGAAAAATAACAGGTAAAGATGGACAAAGACGATAGCAGAAAGGGAACATCTAATATAGCGAGGAACCAGAGCATAAAAGCTTGAGAAGAGATATTTACCAGGGCATCAACATATCCAAAACACCTCAAATTTTCTGGTAGTAAGAGAAGTTATCCTTTTTTTTTATAGCAAGAGAAGTTGTCTTATAAAGCAATGCAACTCTATAAGCATGTATCTCTATCGGCTAAGCCAGAAGACACAGCTAGTTGGTACGGCAGATTTCTACGGGAAAATAATACTAATAGTCACTGAGGGCGAAATCTCTAAGTTTTTGACCACCTATGAAGAACAAAGCTTGCTATATAATATGAAATGCAGGAGACAGGCATACCTGACAGCTACAAACATCAAAAGGTGCATCATCTGCTAACACCCTATCCAGACGAACCTGAAGTTCACCACACAAAAGATATCAGTGGAGTCACTCCCCACAATTTTTTAGTTAAAGCACAAAGCAGTTTAGGATATCAGTAGTTTAAAGCAAATATTGATCATCACAGCACATCAAGCTAATGACATAGCATCTAAGGTCCTAGTATGTCTAGGAAATGACTCATTAAACATTCCTGATGTTTACGACAAGAAAAAGCAATAAAATTATAAAAGAAATGAATTTTCAGTTCCATCTGCAAGAATGACAAAACTTGATCATGTGGTTAGCTGATTTACCTCAAAACAATCTCCACACATAAGTCTGGCAGGAAATGAGAACTTTTTGCGGCGTTGATGGTGATCTGCCTCACCATTGTAACGGGTTCGGCAGTCTTCTATCTTTACATAATACAACAGTAATATCAAAGTCAGGCTAGCATTCAACTACCATACAAAATAAAACATGGATCTCAAAAACTAGAATCCATCATAAATATATAGAGAAATATAACCTTCTAAAAAATGAATTTATGTTCCAAAAATAAAGGATAAACCTAGCATGTAAATCAACTAAATGGAGGATACTTAAGAAATGAAAGCATTTCATATATCTGACGCATTTAGGCCTGTGATGTCAACTGGGTACAATTTAAGGTTCTGTGAACTTCGCTTGATGTGAATCATCCAGATTAACCTCCAATTAAAAGCTAAAACCACAACTTGATCAACATTTACCTCAACCTCAAGTAAGAATAGATTTTCTATTTCTATCTTGCTGGTCAATGCTAATAGTCAGCTACAAATTATTTAAATTTGATCAGCTAATATTGGTAAATTACGCGAGCAAAAATGATAGCATAACATGCAGATCAGGTACATGGCACCCTCACCATAAGCAAAAGCTGTCTATGACAACCGCTTTTTTTCTTGGGATAAGGTAAAGTTCTACGATGACCTAATGCGTGGCGGAGCTCGAAGCCGACCTACGGGTTTGGCCGAACCCAATAGCTTTAGTCCAAACTTTGTATTTGTATTAAATATTCACTAAATATGTATAAAAATTAAATTCAGAACCCAGTTACTAACACCTTATATCACTATCCTACAATTTAGAACCCATAAAGTTCAAATCTTAGCTCCGCCTCTGAACCTAACACACAAAATAGAGATCCCCAATGTGTTACTCCACTTCTTATCAACAACTTGAGTTATTACAACATTGTTCATGGAAAGAATATATCAAAAGCCTAACCAAATCAGAGAGTTATACCAATAATGAAGACTACTAAGAAAACAAGGCAGGTGCATTCGGTACTTATACAAATAGGATGTGCCCTCAGCAAGTTTAGCAAAATTTTGAATCTTAAAAAGAATACTAGCAGAGTACTTCTGACGATAAACAGAAACATGAACCTAATCTGACTGAATACATGCAATTTAGTGCTGAACAGCAGCATCTAATAATGGTTATAAACATCTTTCCACATTATAAGTCATCAAGTAACAGATGGCATGTCTTCCAGAAAGTCATATAAATAGTTCAACAAAATAAATTAGCTTGCTGAAAGGAAGTTCTGACCTACAGCGGCAAGAGCAGAAAAGGCAACAAAAATATATTCATCCAACGTGAACTTACCGAACCATCCGCAATATCAATGCCAACATAATATCCAATCTTTGCTTTATCCCATTTAATAAGATCACCACCCTGGTTTAAACAGAAAGACATTGAAAATAAGATGCATGATGACTTATTTATTACCACCTAGAAAAATTAACAGGTCGGACTGCCAGATAATTGAGACACAGTACAATAGGCAAGAAGTACCTTCCCGCAAGCAAGATCAAGGACTGCATCCCCTCTTTTGGCATAAAGTTGAATCAAGACACTCTTGATCTAACATGCCAGAAAACCTTATTAGCAATGAACTAAGCGGAATAACGCTGCCCACGAATAAACAAGACATACCCAATTGTTAAGTTTCTTTAAATGAATGATAGGACTTGCTTCGCGCTCTTCAAGAGTTTGGTTGGTCCTCGCGCTGTAATGATCAGCCACCTTCCTGGCAAAGATTTTTGTACTCTCATCTTCAAGAAAATGAGTGTCGCCTGACACCAGTTCAAACTTTAAATCAAACCGCAATAGAAAACCAACTTCTGACTTCTTTTATCCAAAAGAGTTACAACTTCCTAAAGTTTAGCATCACAAGTTCATTTTTTTACGGCATAATACATCTCCCCTAGCAGTTATACAACTACCCTGCATAGTAAATAAGATTCTGACATTATACCAATTGTAGCAAAACATTTTAGCAGCTAAAATAACAGTAAAATGCAATAAGTTTCAGGGTACTAATACAACAATGAAAAAAAATATAACAAATATTCTATAACCATACAATACAAATAAAATGTCAATAATGAGAAAAATACCTTCTGGGTTGTGCTTACACAAAAGTAAAGGTTAGGTATTAATGCAACAAATAAACAAAAATAGGCGAAAATTACCTCCTGGGGTTGAGCTAAAATAACAGTGAAGTCTCTAACTTCATTGGGTATTAATGCAATAATGAACAAAAACTTTGTATCCATATTATACCGAGAATTCTTGGTAAACAAAAATCAAGTGGGGTATTTGATAAAAGAAAAAGGAAAAGGAGAAACTTACCTTCAGGGTTGTGCTTAAATTTGGATTGAGGAGGTCCATGAGAACTGGAAGATGGAGATTCCGAGTAACCTCGTTTCATAATTAGAATCAAGATTTAACAACACTGTCGATTATGACAAATCTGAAAACTACAGATTCTATATCTAAATTTAACCAATTTATTAACAGTGAGAGACGAGGAATGAAGGGGAAGTATTTGATTTAATTTGTCTGAGACAGCTTTTGGACTTAACCCCTTTTGGATTCGGTTTTTTTCTCATATATACAGTGGGAATAAGGTTAGAAGGTATGAGACGGTGCCAGGAAAAGGAAGTAAAATTTCACACAATAAGTATATAGTCCCTCAACTTTGTATTTTACTCCAATTCAGTCCACAATGTAAATCCCACTTAAATAGAAGTTTAGTTACTCCTATTTAAATGACATAAATACTTTATTCCCTATTGTTATACCGTTCTTCACTAATAATTTGGCCTCTCATATTTCTCAACAAAAAATATTAAACCTTACTGTCAACTTACTAATATTTCAACTCTCTTAATAATACAAACTGAAAAAATGGGGACATATAAATTGAGATAAAAAAGCTCGTTGTAAGAATATTGAGATAAAATATTATTATTATTATTTATTAAAAATTCAATGGCAATTAATACTGGAAAGGTGCAGACATCTTGCAAGTTCACTAGCACCCCATGAGATACGGGCTAAGGCGGCTAGCCCTTCGTCTTTTTCAATCTTTTTTTTTTTTGTAAGAATTTTTTTCAATCTAAATTCTAATCTAAAATTCTACAAATTTGTTAATATTTCTAGCATATGATAATATTTAAGTAAGTGAAATTACAAAAACATACTTTTTTATAAGACCATATTATTATGACATAAAAACTTTATAGTAATCGAGAAAGCCGAATTTATTTGCAAACAGAGGATTTATAACTGCTAGTTAAATATCAAGAAATTATCAATTAATAATTGAAATAAGAAAAAGACACTTCACAAAAAGAAACCTTAACCCAAATCATTGACAAATGCAAATCAAAATATACCTACCCAATAGTCATACGTATAGAATATAGTTAGCAGGAAAAATAAAATAAAAAATAAGGGGAAGGGTTCCCAATAAATAATATGAACTAAATTCTTCTGTTTTGTTAAAATAATTTTGTTGCGTTAACAAAGTGTTGATATTGTACAAAAATAATAACTAATTCCAACTAAGAGATATAAAAAAAAAAAATTCAAGTATATTCATTTTAAGAAATCATATACCAGCAACTCAACTCAAAAGACTCACTTGATTAAATGTTATCTATGAGTAATTGTCTTTTTGAGTCTTTCTTTATTTTGTAGTATTTTATATCTTAAATTTGAATGAAAAAACTTCGGCTCATGGGCCGGTCTCGACCCAGGGTCGGAGAGTAAAATTGGGTCGGGCCTATAAGCCTTATTTTTAGTGGGCTAGAAAAATTTTAGTCCAACCCTATCCAAATAGTAACTTGGTGTGGTGATGTACGAGGTTTATGTCGTGTTATAGTTGTTATCTCTGTTATTTGCGTTGCATATTTAAATTGGGACTGCAGACGTATTCCGGAAGATCCCCATGTCTTACATATTTACTTTGGGACTACAGACGTATTCCGGGAGATCCCCCAGCACTGTATATTTATTTTGGGACTACGGACGTATTCTGGGAGATCCACCGGCACAGCATATTTATTTTGGGACTACGGACGTATTCCAGGAGATCCTCATGTACTGTATAATTGATTCAGGACTACGGGACGGTATCCCGGTAGATTTCCCTGTTGATATATCTTTGTTCGGAGTTGTTAATCTTCTGTGCTTAGGTGTCACGGGGTGACCTGTACTCGCAAGTTATTTACTTGAAAAGTTGTATTTGAAAGGCATTTATCTTGAAGAAACTATGTTTGAAGAATATTTATTTGAAAAGTATTTACCTTGAAAGAACTATGTTCGAAGAGTATTTATTTGGAAAGTTTATATTCGAAAAGTAACTATCTTGAAAGAACTATGTTTGAAGGATAATTATTTGAGAAGTTTATATTCGAATGAAGTATATTTCGAAAGAATTTCCTATTGGAAAAGATTATATTCTAATTTTCAATATAAAAAACTTACGGGTGAAAGTTTACACTTCAAGGATTTGACTAATTTTATCAGAGTTGTTGGCTAAGGCCTGATGTGAAAACTATTGCAGTGCTGAGATATTATTTGCCCTTACTGTATTGTGATCTTCAGATTTGGGTTGTATTCCCGTCCATCCTTATGTATCTTATTATGATGTCCCGCTATTACTTGATGTTTTTCCTTCCTTATTGTAGTTGTTATGTTGTTAGCCATATCGTGCAGTCATTAGATAGATGTCATATTATGTCATTCCTATACTTATACTTGTTCAGTTTATTAGACCAGTGGGTGTCTTGACTAGTCCTCGTTACAACTTCACCGAGGTTAGTCTTGATACTTACTGGGCACCGTTGTGGTGTGCTCATACTGCACTTCTGCATATTTTTTGTGCAGGTCCAGGTATTGAACGTTAGTAGCTGTGTGGACCCTTGCTGAGGAGACTTAAGGTAAACCTATCGCTGCGTTAGCAGGCTTTAGAGTCACCTTCTTACTTTGTATTCAATTGTTTCTACTCATTTCCAAACATTTGTATTTAGAATTTGTAGCAAACTTTGTAGAGCTTATGGCTTGTACTACCGGGTTTGGGAATATTTTTATTGTATAAAGAATTCATTTCATAAAATATTAGATGTTATTTATTATTGTTGTTATTCCGTAAATGTTAGGCTTACCTAGTCCTTAAGACTAGGTGTCATCACGATACCCAACGGAGGAGAAATTGGGTCGTGACAGTCATGTACAAAAGTATATTACATTCTTCCTCACAAGTGTTTCAGGGTCAGGAGCTAAATAATTTTATCTTATTATTATTGATGTGTCGTGTATTCTTTAACTAACACCATAATGCACAAAAGTGAGTTTTCAAACCTGAGGAAGGAAGTTAGTTTTTCTAACATGAGGGGGAAACAAGATAAGTAGTTGCGAAAAAGTTACATGGAATGAATTATTATTTTGTATATCTAGATCCTCAAATAAGATAATACGAACATGAAGTTCATAAAAAGATAATTCATCTGCAATATATTGCAAAGCATGCCAGATACATTATTCTTCATCTGCAATATATTGCAATGCATGCCACACGCATTTGCTGAGCAAAAGATGCCGCGCCCCTTTTTTTTCCTCGCGGAATCGGGTTTATGACATTGGTTGGGACAACTCGTTCCTTTTGGGAAAGGGATTTGCATATTTTGAAGAGTCGCCACCTAACGCTTTTACCGGTGCGTTAGGGAACCTAAGGGGTTCAATTACAACTACGTTGCTAACCAGAGATTTGGGTAAGGGCTTGAAATTATCCTAAGGGGAAGGTGTTAGGCACCCCTCAGGATCCACAAGTGTGGTTCCCGGCCAAATGATTTCGTGAATTTGTACAATTAGCAAATAACAAGTAAAGGCTCAAATAAGAGGGGATTTAAGTCTTAAGCATGCAGATGTTTGAAAACAGTAAAGAAGATTAGCTTTTGTAAAGATTACAATCTAAGCATATAAAAGGTATCCTAGGATTATAATAATATGGATCATATCAATGCAATACCCGGTAATCACTCCTCGAATAGGGGCTACACGTAGTATTAGCGCACCGGTCATCATATCCATATTCTACCCTTCCCACCCCGTAAGGTTATTAAAAATGAGTGTCATTGTTACTCGTCACTTCCTATCAATCCCGAAGGAAATTAGGACTCCTATCCTAAAGGGAGTTGCTAGGCAGACCCTCAGGTTTTAAAGGTAAAAATTCTAACAAAACAAGTAGGACTGCAGATAAAGGAAAGTATAGAAAGCAGATAAAGGCTCAAGTATTCCTCCACACACAGTACACATAAACAACATGTCTCATACACAACTAAGGTCCATATTAATTCAGAATCCTAAAGAATGGTATCTAGGTGATAACACAAAGAGATATTTATTGCATAACTCAGAGAGAAAGTCTTAATCAGGCTTGCCTACTGGTTTTAAGCATGCTGACAATTAAACATGATCACAAAGACAGTTCTGATTTTTTATTTTTTAAGTTGATTAACTAAGATTTGCCTAGGTGTGGGACATTGTATACTAATTATCTGAATTGTTAGAGGGGTTGTTGCAAAGTATTACGTACACATGTTGTTCTAGGTTGTTCAGAACACAGAATTGTTGCCAGTTTCTTTAGAGAAACTGAGTGAAGTGTTTATACCTTTTACATGCATCAGTAGTTAGACTAGGTGTTGTTCAACGAGTACGAATGAAATCCTAAAACATGGTATCTAATGCACAGAGATGCAGAATGATGCAGAATCAGAAGCCTAAACATGATCTCTAAATGCACAAATATTGCATTGTTTAAGCATGGTTCATGAGATGTAAAACTGATAGGTTTATTAGTGTTGTTTATCCTAAACATGATCTCTAGTGTACATGGCAGCGTAGGGGTTATTAGCACACTTTAGCACAGGACTTTCGAAATGAGATGCCAATAAATGCTGAAAACAGTAAGTGTAAGACCTAGGGAACATGGTCTCTAATGCATGATCTTGCACATATGAGTCCTAAGCATGGATATATTGTGCAAATAAGGAATAAAACCTAATAGCATGGCTTCTACCCTCTAATAGCTATAGCATGCATTTTTACCCCTCCTTTTTCACTAGCCATCCCCAAAGAGTTGTTTACGATAATTATTACAGGCATTTGCACGAATTACATAACTGAATAATGAAAGAAGAAGTTATACTATAGGGAGCCTACTGATAGGCCCAGAATCTCCAGAATGCCTCATTGTCATTCTATTCACGACCTTTCACATGATCCAGGTGTGTTAGAGTTCCCTAAGGATCTCAAGGGATCACGGGCAGTGCTCACACCCAGATTTCATAGCCAAGATAGAGTAAGTGCAGTGTGGAATGACCAGCCTTTGTGTGTCAAAGTTCAGAGGGAGCTCAAGGGTCCTAAGGCAATGCTCACACACAGGCGGCAGAACTTAAGGGGTCTAATAGTAGAGTGAAAGTTCTCATAGTTTGAAAAGATTAAGTAAGAAAACAGTTTTGGAAGAAAGACTTAATGGAAATATAAAAAAAGTTTAACTGATGAAAATAATTTGAAAGAACATGAACACCAATCTCATAACCAAGGCAAAGTCAGCATCACACAAGGACCCAAAATGATCCAACAACAACAATAGGGGAAAAGGGGATTTGAGGGACACATAGGTGCAGACTACTGAACATGTAGTAGGTAGGAGCATGCATAAAAAATCAGAGATCCTAAGGGTTCAGGGGATCAACATGGTATAGGATGAAACTAACATGGAAGTACCAACCAGTTTAAGACAGGAGAAGATGCTCTAATCTAATGTAGCAAACATAAACATGGAGATTCACATAAAGACATATTTGGAGTACACAAAGACGTGCTAGATGGAATCCAAGATCCTAGTTACATGTTGAACAACAGAATAGTAAGTAAAAGCAAATTAGAAAACACAATGAACTGCATCAGTAATAGAAACATGTTGGTTTGAGAGCTGAAATATGAATTAGAACATACCAGTGGAGTGAATGAAGCGGTAACACAAAGCAGAAGATTGGAGATTCACAGTAGTTAGCCTTGGGTTGCAGCCGACTTAGACTAGTAGCAAATAAAAGAGAGAATAGAGAGAGTAGCAAGTTTTAGTTGTGAGAGAGAGAGTTGAACAGATTAGTTGTGTCTGTGTGTCTTTTTTTTGCCATGGAATGAATAGAGTATATATATATATATATATATATATATATATATATATATAGTTTGAAACTAGGTGAAAATAAGGTAATAATTAGACTGCCTAGTAATTATGGAACTCAAAGAATCAATTAGTTGCAATCAGTACTAGTACTCCCCTAATTAAGGGAGTTAAATTTCAAACGGTCAGAACAAGTAACAAGTAAGGAAAAGAATCGTGTATAACAAATAAGGAAAGATTTCGAACATAGTAAGCACAGAGTAGGAAATTGGGGTCAGGTTCATAAGGTTTTAATTAAAACACTACTGTAAGAATCAATTGATAGTAAAATCAGTCATGTAATAAGGCAAGAAGTAACTAAAGTTCGTAAAAATATTATCACAGGAAATCAATTAAAGGAAATCAATCACAGGAAATTAGGGATTCAAATAGGAGTAGTACTGATTTAAGAATCAGCACAGATTATGCAGAGTAAACCCACAACGGGAGAGAATCAGAAATTCAAGTAAAAATCACATAGAATTAAGGATTCAATACTAACACACAATAAATAATTGAAGGAATTAACAAACGAACATGATATAACAGGGAGGATCAAAGAGTTAGAAACCCTAATGACTATAGTAGCAGGAAATCACATAGATTTATAGATTCATCTAAACAAAACAGTAACAACTTAGAGGTATTAAACAGAACAATTATAGCATAAGCAGAAGAAGCCAAAATCAAGAACTCTGATGAGCAAAATAGGGTAAAAGATCATAGGAAACTCAGGACATATTCATAAGAGATAGACACATAACAAATCGAAAGAAAGACCAACCTAAGATTATAATACAGTGTTAAAACTGAAGTTTTAACATAATAAATTATGAAAAAAAAGTCTTTAACAAAAACCGTTTNCGGCAAGACGATGGCCGGAGAAGGACCAGGTCTACTGGAGGGAGTTGAAGGAACGAGAGAGAGTTGAGAGAGACGGCTCAGAAGTGAGACGGAGAGAACGAGAGACCGTGGGGTAGTCTTAGATTAATTATGGTAAGGGGGATCTGGACCGTTGATTTGAATTAATCAACAATTCAGATTGAGCGAGGGATTAGGCCGGGTAGGTTAGTGTATTGAGCTTGGGGGTCTGGGACAATTTAATTAGGTTAGGGACCAGGGTTAATTAGGCTGGAATTTAATAAAGAATGGCTATTTGTTAAATACTCATTAGAATTAGATAAATAATTAATAACAATATCTAATAATCATATAAAATTAAATTAAGGCTAAATAGGTGAAATTAAGGTATTAATTAATATAGAAAATATAAAATGAATAATGATTGCATTAAAATGGCATAAAATGTACAATTAGGCTATAATTGCAAAATTATTGTAATTATAGCCAAATAATGTCAAATTGGCTAATTTGTGAAATAATTAATCCTAAGAGGATTAAAAATGATATATTGATCTAGGAAATATTTTGAAATTATTTGTAATGTAATTTATGAAAAATTATTAAATATAAAGTGCTGAATAAATTAGAAAAATAAATTGATAAAAATATGGAAAATTATGAGAAAAATACCAATTATTATAAAAAGTGATTTTGAAGTTATATATGCAAATTTAAAAATAATTTGAGAAAAAAATGGGTATCAACAGCTGCCCCTCTTTACCCGGGAAGGATGAAAGAGTTGTCGGGTAAAGATATGATGGCCAATTTTGACCGAGTGGAAATAACTTGAAAGGTTCAGGTCACACCCTGGTTTCTGAGCTGCCTACATATCCCTGGTTTTATAGGAATCAGGTCGTACGTAGTTCAGGAGCCACCGGTGAAGTATACCGATGAAGTTTTATAAGGGCGGACGCAAAGTGCAAGGTTGAGTGAACAAGCGGCTTACGGGGTAGTTAGGAGAACTAGGGCGGGACCGCGGCTGCCATGATGGTTGTTGCTTGCCGGGTTACCTGCAAATGAGTAATACAAGCATATCGTGCGTAATTTAAACATGATGCAAATTCCCGTTGGACTATGAATGTTGTCTTCGGACGGTTAAGGATGACGTCTTTAGAGCATGATGTACTGGGCCATGAATTTCTTGATGCAGGATTCGCAGGCCATGAAATTATGTTCTCGGGCCATGAAGATGATGCCTCCGAACCATGATGCCTTTGAATAATGATATGCAAACTGATAAAAGAGATCCTCAGGCCATGACATGGTGTTCTCGGGCCATGAAGATGGTGCCGCCTAATGATGACGCCTTTGGATAAGTTGGCGATAATTCAGCCCATGAAGATGCAATAGTATGATGTTGACAAGACAGAGCTTAGTCTTGCGAATCAAAGGGGCAGAGCTTAGTCCAAAAGGAAAGCGCAATAAGTAATGCTGGAGGCTTTGGTTGCTTTAGAGAAGTAAATGGGAGGCAACATTTTAGCCTCGGAAGGTAGAAAGGTAGCCTTATGAAATATGCAGAATGCAGATGGAGGTAGCTTTTAACCTTGGAAGGCATAAAGGTATCCTTTTGCAATATGCGAATGCGGATGGAGGTAGCATTTAACCTCGGAAGGCAGAATGATAGCCTTATGCAATATGTGAATGCAGATGGAGGTAGCGTTTAACCTCGGAAGACAGAAAGGTAGCCTTATGCAATATGCGAATGCGGATGGAGGTAGCGTTTAACCTCAGAAGGCAGAAAGGTAGCTTTATGCAATATACGAATGCAGATGGAGGTAGCGTTTAACCTCAGAAAGCAGAATGGTAGCCTTATGCGAATGCGGATGGAGGTAGCATTTAACCTCGAAAGTCATAATGGTAGCCTTATGCAATATACGAATGCGGATGGAGGTAGCGTTTAACCTCGAAAGGCAGAAAGGTAGCCTTATGCAAGATTAAGGAAGGACAACGAAAATTCTTAGCTGGTGTTAAATTGCGGTAGAGCATTGTGATAATGAAGCATCATTTGTGCTGATAATAAATGTTGGCATGACGAGTTTGAGGAACGATGTCTGTCCTTTGAGCGGTAATATGTTTTGGGGCTTTTGCAATTTTTGTGCATGCATCCAAAGAAAGATCGTGATTTTGTAAAGGGGAAAGGTTAGTTTGCATTCCTGCTGGCTCTGCTGGGCTCGTTTGCTTGATCATGATGATACTGTCTGTATCATTGGGGTAGCGTTTGCTAAACAAACTGCTTCAGAAAAAAATAAATATGCATGATTTTGTAAGATATAATATATAATCTGAAATAGTTTTAGATGAAACGACGACATGACATGGATTGAGACATTGCGATCTCTTCTCCTGCAGAATTTTGAGGGTCCTCCTCAAAATTCTGTCCCAGTTTGCTGGGTGGACGTCTCAGACCGCTACTCGCGCGACGATTGGCTGAACTTGCTTCAGAATTTTGAGAGTCCTTCTCAAAATTCTGCCCCAGTTGGCTGGGTGAATGCTTGTGGACTGCTACTCGCTTCAGAATTTTGAGGGTACTCCTCAAAATCTTGCCCCAGTTTCCAATTGCAGGGAAAAATAGATTTTTATTGAATTGTGACCAAACCCATAGGGTTGCCTACGTATCCCCTCTTAAACGGGAATCTGGTCAGGCTTAGTTCAATTTACATCACTGAGAAAGCATAAAGATTACACATAGTAGCGCTTGACTGCATCTGAATTAATCGGTTTCGGCCAAACTTCTCTGTCCATTTCTGCAAGTATGAGTGCTCCTCTTGTCAGCACTCTATGAACCATGTACGGACCTTGCCAGTTGGGAGAGAACTTCCCCTTGGCTTCATCTTGATGTGAAAAGATTTTCTTTAACACCAGCTACCTTGGTGTGAATCGTCTCGGCTTGACTTTCTTGTTGAAGGCCCTGACCATTTTGTTATGATATAGTTGACCATGACATACTGCATTCATTCTCTTTCCTTCTATGAGGGATAATTGCTCATAATGGTTTCTTACCCACTCTGTGTCGCTGATCTCAACTTCCTGTATAATTCTTAGAGATGGAATCTCCACTTCGGCAGGAATAACAGCCTCTGTACCATAAACTAGCATATATGGAGTTGCCCCTGTTGATGTGCGGACAGTGGCGGGGTATCCCAATAAAGCGAATGATAACTTTTCATGCCACTGCTTTTGCCTTTCTATCATCTTCCTTAGTATCTTCTTGATGTTTTTGTTAGCGGCCTCTACAACTCCATTCATCTGAGGTTTGTATGCTGTGGAATTCTTGTGTTTGATCTTGAAAGTTTCACACATAGCTTTCATCAAGTCACTGTTGAGATTAGAACCATTGTCGGTGATTATTGACTGTGGAACTCCGAACCGACAAACAATGCGATCACGGACAAAGTCGGCCACGACTTTCTTAGTAACTGCTTTGTAGGAGGCTGCTTCGACCCATTTAGTGAAGTAGTCAATGGCGGCCAGAATGAACCTGTGGCAATTGGAGGCGGCAGGCTCGATTGGTCCAATAACGTCCATACCCCAAGCGGCGAACGACCATGGTGAGCTTGTTGCATTGAGCTCACTCGGGGCACCTTTATCATATCCCCGTGTATCTGACAGTGGTGGCACTTCCAAACATACTGGATGCAGTCCGTTTCCATAGTCATCCAAAAGTAACTATCTCGGAGTATCTTCTTTGCTAGAACAAAATTGTTCATATGTGGGCCACAGGTCCCACCATGAACTTTTCCAGCAATTTTGATGTTTCTTTTGCGTCAACACACCTTAATAAACCCAAATCGGGATTCCTCCTATACAGGATCCCTCCTATGTGGAAGAAATTGTTGGACAATCTCCGAAGTGCGCATTTCTGAGTGGAATTTGCAAGCTCGGGGTATTCTCCTTTTGCCAAGTACTCATCGATGTCATGAAACCAAGTATTTCCGTCTGCTTCTTCTTCGACATGGGCACAGTAAGCTGGCTGATTATGGATCTTTATAGGAATAAGGTCAATGAAATTCTTGTCCGGGTGCTGGATCATTGAGGACAAATTAGCTATTGCGTCGGCAAACTTATTCTGGATTCTGGGGACGTGCCGGAACTCTATCTTTGTGAACCTCTTTCTTAATTCATGTATGTGGTGCAAATACGACAATATCTTGGAATTCTTTGTTGCCCATTCTCCTTGTACTTGATGTATCAATAAGTCTGAATCACCGATCACTAACAGCTCCTGGACGTTCATGTCAATGGCCATATTGAGCCCCAAGAAGCAGGCTTCATATTCGACCATATTGTTGGTGCAAGGGAACCTAAGTTTGGCAGATATTGGATAATGTTGACCGGTCTCTGATACTAGTATTGCTCCAATACCGACTTCCTTGAAATTTGCTGCTCCATCAAAGAACATACCCCAACCATCATAGGATTCTGCAATATTTTCTCCTATGAATGATACCTCTTCATCAGGAAAATATGTTTTCAGGGGTTCGTATTCTCTGTCTACGGGATTCTCAGCAAGATGGTCTACTAGAGCTTGTCCTTTAACTACCTTTTGAGTCATGTAAACAATGTCGAATTAGCTCAGCAGGATTTGCCACTTGGCTAGCTTGCCAGTGGGCATGGGCTTCTGAAAGATGTACTTTAATGGATCCATCTTTGACATGAGATATGTTATGTAGGCACAAAAGTAATGCCTCAGCTTTTGGGTGACCCAAGTTTGAGCACAACAGGTACGCTCTAATAGAGAATATCGGGCCTCATATGGAGTGAACTTCTTGCTGAGGTAATAAATAGCTTGTTCCTTCCTTCCCGTTTCATCGTGCTGCACCAGAACGCAGCCGAAAACTCCATCTAACACGGCAAGATAGAGTAACAGAGATCTGCCTAGCTCGGGCGGTACTAGGACTGGTGGTGTTGATAAATATTCCTTGATTTTGTCAAAAGCCTTTTGACAATCATCGGTCCACTTGGTTGCAGCGTCCTTCTCCAGCATCTTAAAGATTGGCTCACAGATAACTGTAGACTGTGCTATAAACCGGCTGATGTAATTAAGCATCCCCAAGAAACTCATCACATCTTTCTTGTTCCTTGGTGGTGGTAGTTCTTGAATGGCTTTGACTTTTTACGGATCCAATTCTATTCCTCGGACGCTTACAATAAACCCCAGCAACTTCCCAGTAGGAACCGTGAATGCACACTTCGCGAGGTTTAATTTCAGATTGTATTTTCACAATCTATTGAAGAACTTCCCCAAATTCTCCATGTGATCAGCAACTTTCTTTGATTTGATAATGACATTATCCACGTACACCTCGATCTAGTTGTGAATCATGTCATGGAATATGGTGGTCATGGCCCTCATGTAGGTGGCCCCTGCATTCTTCAGGCCGAATGGAATCATCTTGTAACAATACACTCCCCACGGCGTGATGAACGCCATTTTCTCAGCATCTTCCTCATCCATCCAAATCTGGTGATAACCGGCGAAACAATCCACGAAGGACTGCAATTCATGCTTGGCGCAGTTGTCAATCAGAATGTGTATATTTGGTAAGGGGAAGTCGTCTTTCGGACTGGCCCACTTTAGATCCCGGTAGTCAACGCAGACTCTGACCTTCCCATCCTTCTTTGGCATATGTACAATGTTGGCTAACCATGTCGGGTACTCCACTACCCGGAGAACTTTGGCATTGATCTGCTTGGTAACTTCCTCTTTGATCTTCAAACTCATGTTGGGTTTGAATTTTCTGAGCTTTTGTTTCACCGGTGGACACATTGGATTGGTTGGCAGTTTGTGAGCCACAATATACGTACTTAGACCAGTCACGTCATCATACGACCATGCAAATACGTCCTCATACTCTTTTAGAAACCCTGTGTATTCTTTCTTTTCTGATGGTGACAAATGAATGTTGATGCGAGTTTCCTTGACGTTTTCTGAATCTCCTAGGTTGATAACTTCAGTATCGTCCAGGTTGGACTTAGGCATGTTCTCAAAGCTCTCAACTTCTTTGAAAATCTCGTCAGGCATGTCGTCTTCATCTGAATCAATGTCCGTTTGCTGCGTTGTCTCATTGCATGTCACAGTCATCGGTTCATCAAGACAAGTAATAGTAATGTTGATAAATAAAGTAATGAGAGAAGACAATAGCAATAAATATCGAATTCGTAAGAGAAATTGAGAAGATGCTTTGATGAATTGAATAATTGTTTTGAACATTGAAGATCTTATTGCAGAAATTGAAAAATGCAGGAAAAGGAAAATCATTTAGTAAATAAAATAGTAAATAATTCTTGTTTTAGCCTTGCTACCCCGAGGCTCGTCGGGCTTTGGTTGTCTTGATAGACCAGTTCTTGAGATATGTCCCTTTGATTACAGTCTGTATGGAAGGGCCTTCCTCCCTCTCCTCCTCGAGAACAACACAACAATCCATATCCTCGTCCTCTAGGAACAAACTCCTCATCGCTGCAAGTGCTTCTTCTTTATCTGATACGTAAATAATGTCGGACTGCTTGAAAGTCTGCTCAAGATGAGGTATCGGCTGCTCCAAAGGGTAATAGGGACCGCGCCAAGGTGGCGACCCGTCGTTGAATTCCTGCCAAGTGTACTCACCCCAGACCGAAAGTGGTACCATGTTCCTTGATCTTTATGGGCTTCGTGATCCCTTGGAGGTTCTTACCAAGCCCTTTTCCTGGATCATATCCTCCCCAGTTCAGGATGCTCTCAATCNGAATAGTTTGACGACTATAAATGGGGTTGCTACCGTCACCATGAATAATCACCTCTTGGTGGTTCCACTCGAATTTTACCGCCTGATGTAGCGTTGACGCTACGGCCCCAGCATCATGAATCCAGGGTTGTCCCAATAATAAGTTGTAGGATGCTGGCACATCTATCACCTGGAAATCCACTTCGAACCAAGTCGGTCCCATCTGCAGACATAGACTGATTTCCCCCATGGTGGACCTCTGAGAAACGTCGAAGGCTTTCACATTGATCGCTCCATCCCTTATCTCATGTAGCCCTTTACCCAATTTCTTGAGTGTTATTAACGAACGGATGTTAAGACTGGAACCTCCATCGATCAAGATTCTTGTGATGAAATGATCTTCGCATTGCATCCAATCCTTCAGGTGGTAGCTCGTCCTCATGAAAAGTGATTTTATGACTCTCCAGTACTTGGCCTACCATATTGGCCATTTCCCCGCTAGTGATGTTATTTGGAACATATGCTTCACTCAACACTTTCAACAAAGCATTTTTGTGTGTTTCAGAATTCTGTAGCAAAGAGAGATCTGTGTCGGTGTCTTGTTCAACTGGTCGATGACTGAATACTCTTTAGCCTGTACTTTTCTCCAAAGGTCACCGGGACCTGTTTTGATAAGGGGAGGCCGGTTGGCAGCCTGCTTGCTTGACTCAGCCAGATGCTCCGGGGTGTAGACCCTACCAGTTCTCGTCATACCCTGTGCTGCGACAGCTTCCTCAGACCTGACTTTGCATTTCCTTCTCACATCGGCTGTGTAGTCCCAAGGGATAGCATTTGAATAGAAGGGTGGCGTGGTTGACATTGCCACCGGAATTGGTACAACCATCCTTACTTCAAACAGAATGTGTGTTCGGGGTGGCAAGACTACGATCTCGAATGGTGCCGGTGCATTTGCTGGAGATATTAACTCAACTTCAATTGGCACTGGTGACTTTATAGGTGGCGCTGCTTCAAACTCAAATGGTATAGACATATTTACCTCAATGTCCTCAGATGGTTGAATTTGGACTATGATCGGTTTGAGAGTGACTGCAGGTTTTTCGGGTCATCGCCTTCTGCGTATCAACCCGATTGATCCCTCGGGATCCCAATCATCTTCTATTTCAATCATATGGATACCTCTACCCTTATGATTTGGCAAAGAATTATCGCGGACGTTTGGAGCGGGGTCTTTTTCCACAATAATCTTGTTGTCAATGAGAGCCTGTATTTTGTCCTTAGAGAGCGACATTCTTTGATGGTGTGTCCTTTCATGCCAGAATGGTATGCACAGGATTTGTTTGGGTTAACCCACTGAGAAGGGTTCTCAGGGATGGCAGCAGGGATAGATGTGACATAACCAACAACTTTGAGCTTCTCATACAGCTTGTCAATGGGCTTGGCTATGGCGGTGTATTGCTTCGGAGGGCGGCAATCAAAATTGGGACGAGGTCTAGGGAAGTTTTGGCGTGCAGGGGGTGATTGGTAATGGGATGGCTGGGAATTATAAGTGTGGTAAATGGGAGTGAGTTGTGANTTGGTATTTGAGTGGGGACTTGGCTCTTTGTGCAATCATTACGGCTCCCACGTCTCTCTTCTTAGACACACCACCGGACTGTAAAGCCTTGTTAGTGGCTTGCAAGGCTTCAAAATTTGTAACCATACCGCTTTTAATACCTTCTTCAATCTGCTCACCCAACTTGATGATGCCAGAGAACTTGTGGCCTTCAACCATCATTAGCCGTTCATAATACTGCGGGTCCTGAGCCCGGACAAAGAACTTGTTCATCTGCTCTTCCGCTAGAGCAGGTCTGACTTTAGGGGCTTCGGACCTCCAGCGAGTAGCATACTCGCGAAAGGTTTCTGTGGGTTTCTTCTTCAAATTTTGAATGTAGAACACATCTGGTGCGATCTTTGTATTGAATCTAAACCTGTCCATAAAATCAGATGACATGCTTACCCAATTTGACCATTTCTTGGGGTCTTGGATGATGTACCAAGACAGTGCGTCTCCCTTCAAACTCCTC